>VXAC01010020.1:758842-794469 GCA_013399225.1 Rhipidura dahli
TATATAAATTTAGCCTCAATATGCACAGAGGTGCCTGCACATCCCCTGCTGTTAGGGAGCCTGTGTGTGCACAAGCACAAAATTTAGGAATGTAACGTTTTCCAATTATTCTCTTTCCTGTCGATTTTTCCTGACCATCAATGTGTAAAATAAAGAGACCCGAAGAGTCAGACAGCAGCAGTTTGTTGCCATGCACATGACAGCAGTTGTGCTGTGGTCTCACTGTGTGGCTCATAAAGCAGATTATTCAAATCACACAAGAATACAGAATAATAAAATAAAGAGAAAGCGTGACGTTGGGGGGGGTGTGTAGTTTTCTTTTTTTAATCTAAACAAACATTTAAAGAAGAGTGTCCTAGTGAGGAAGAGGATGTTGTTAGGTTACACAATTCACCTTATAATTGTTAATGGAGTTTGAGGAAGTGCAAAGGCAGAGACAAACTTTATATAATCCATTGTACAGAACAGATACCCATTCTATTACCACAGGTATTAGCCCTGCCTGCCTTTTAGGTAAATTTAGAGAATTATCCATCTTTTAAAACCATTCTTTTTCTATATTTGTCCAGATTTGGCCACGAATCAAATCACAGTTGCTCAAAGTGCTGAGTATAAGAGACAAGACTTTGCTACTTCAGCCTGGCCACACAATTAACCCCAAAGCAACAACCACTAAAAACAGTCTTGGCCCCCAAAGCTCTACCCAGAGAAAGGGGTCCCTCCTCCCAGCCCCAGTTTCCTGGGATAGCAGCAAATAGCTTTGAAAAGCCACAGGGATAGAAACCCAGGGAATATTCAGCCTTTGCTTCAGCACTCCTGTGAAGGCCCTGAGTACAAGAGGAGGAGGAAGACACCTGGGGCAGGGGAAGTTTGGCCGTGTACTTCTTGACCCCAAATTTAATTTTATTCATTAAACTATTGCTTAAAAAAGAATTTAAAAATCCCTGCCAGCTTTCAGACGTGTAGACTGCTCACCCGAAGGGCTCCTGGATACACTAAAGCATCTTTCTTACCACAAGGTGGCATCTTCTTATTTTTATAGAAAACATCGGAATATTTACATAATTTGAATAATTTTCAACACCTGAACGTTTCTGATTTTTTTTTTTTTTTTTTTTGTGACAGCCATTTAACATCTGTGCAGATACCCAGCGATGAAGTTAGACTTCACCTCACAAATGCTCATGGAAGTTTCTGTGGCTGCTTTTCATGGACCTGTTCACAGCCACCACACATGCACTGAATCCCTCCCCAACAACGTGCTGACAACACTCACAGGAACCCACAAATACTCCCTGAAAATTCCAGGGCAAGCCAAATTAAGAATTTACAGCATGTGTTCAAAATGCTGAGCTTTCTCCCCAAACTCCTATTGCAAAAGCACATTACTAGATATCTCAGCATGCAGATATTTTAATCTATAACACAGAAACCCACTAAAGCCAGGGAACTTTACACTCCAGACTCTCTAACATAACTCAAACCAATTCTACAAACACAGGAAAATGCATAAAAAGCATCAGCAGGATTTTGTTCAAATCTGCCCAGATCACTACTAATAAAACCCGTATGAGCAGTTAAAAGGGAGACGTTTAAAGCCTCTGTCTCTAACAACTTTCATTTTGCACAGTCACTGGTCTTGTTCCAAAGTGAAGATTTTCAGCTCATCAAGAGCACAATGTCCAGTGACAATGTTCAACTTCACACAAGTGGGAATTCCTACACAAAGTGAGAAATCAGAGCACTGAACTCCCATGACAGAACTCAATCTGACCCCACTGCTCTGCAATTGCTTTAAAAGCAAGAGAGAAAAAGGAGATTTTTATTTTTAAAATACTACAAGTTCATTAAATATGATCCCACATCTGCTGATTCAACTGCAAAGCTGCTGGTGACTTCCAAAGGCTGTGGACTGGGGCTCCTGTCCCACAGCTAAGAGAAGTTTAACTTGCATAGTACAGCACAAAGTGAGAGAAATATCATGCCAGAAGTTCTTCAGGACAAAATTGAAATTTAATGCTTCTGAGATGTTTCAGAAATTCTTGTCTGCTTCCTCAAACTGGTCCTAACTACGAAATTTTATCTCACATGCTCATTTATTACTAAGTTCAGGGACTTGACTTTACCTTTTAAAAGAAAATTGGCTTGGTTCCTTAATTTGAGACAATTTATCTTAAAGAAATTTTAATTTTAGATGCTTGATTGTGAAATGAAGGGTTTTGAGTTAAAGGGAAGAATTTTCTCCTTCACAGGCAACAGTTTCTAGGCACGGTAATTCTGAATGCTGCACCGCTGGAGAAGAGCATCTCATTTCTAAACCTGATTCTTCCCTCCCTCTTTAAGCAAGATATTGGACACATAATTTGGCTTTCCATGTGCTCTCAGTTTTCCCCCCTGTGTGCCACCTGAGACCCCCATCCAGGAGGTGGATGTGCAGATCCTGATCTGCTCATCTGACTGGGAATGAGTAACTTCCCTTGACAGCAGAATCAGGGATCGGTTTGAGAGCAGTGAGACTGGGCTGCAATCAGCTGCAAACACAAATGGAGCACTAGCTCCAGCCATTACGCTTATTCCCAATTATTTGCAGCTGCAAAAACACACAGACAATATTTTTCATGCACAAAATGCTATTTTTGGCCCCGGACAAAAATCAGGTCTTATCTCTTATCTACTGTTCTGGTAAAGCTTTCAGAAAGCAAGTCCTAAAGCACTGAACTCATGTCTAGGAGACCATCTGCAAATGAAATTATTTCCAAAATGCTGCAGTGAAGCCACATCACTTGGAGGAGACAGGTATGATTATTGCTTCTAAGGTTACCTGAGAGCTGAAAATAAAGACACTCCCCACTCCTGGATGCACAAGCCATGGGTGCTTGTAGGAACACACTACAAATGACACAGCTCCACCTCAAGCAGAAAACAACTTGTCAAACCTGGAGAAAACTCCTGAGGGAATTTTAAAGGGTATTCCTTTACAACTAAGTAGCCTGTAAAAATGACTTAGTTTTGACTGAATGCAAGTAGGTAAGAATAAAAACAATCCTGTGCAGTATCACTAAGCAGTTCTCTAGATGTTTGGAGCCAAAACAATCAAGGGGACAGTTGTATAAATGATCTTTTCTAGTTCCACTGGAACTGCTCTAATTTAGGAGCTGAAACTCTGGCCTAACAGAGGAAACATCAGCACGAAGCCCAATTTCACTTAACTCAACTTGATCTTACTGGTAATTTTCTTTGTCAGAAAATGTCTTGATTTGTGTGCAGAAGGTTGAACCAGAGCAACTGCCCAGGTGTGACATCCTCGAGCACAGGACTTGGTTCGGGGCTTCAGTCTCTTCTGGGCTATTAATTCTTAGAAAGAGAAATGCTACCAACAAAATAACTCAGGGGCAAAATCCTCTGTGCTCAAGTGAAAAGGAGGATTCCCGGGGTCTTTACAGGGGGTTGGAAATCTTGGACACCAGCTGGCCTAGCAGAGAAACTGTGACAATTCAAAGAAGTATTAAACTCCTCTTCAATGTCTCACTCTCCACACCAGATAAATTCCTGTGGCTCAGTCAGCTCTGCTGAACACCCCACAGAACACACAGCAACTTGCTGGTCCTCATATCCCACTTACCTTCCCTGTTCTGTGTCTGAGACCCTTCCCTGAGCAGCACAAGCACCCCTCAAACAGCACCTGGTCCAGCAGCATCTCTGCTGTTGTCACATCTCCTCTGCATTATCTTGAGCTCTTTTATCTTTTGCTTTACATCAGGATTTAACAATCTGAAATAAAAGCCCCCATGGCATTAGCAGTTACCATGGGTGACGTGCAAGACTCTGCTGTTATTCCATGTTACAAAGCAGCACTGAAGGCATTCACAATCCCAATATGCTTAGTGTTAGCAGCTGGCTTTTCCATGGCAGCTATTTCAAGCTACCTCTCCATGAATTGCAAGAGAGGTATCAATAATTTCCAGCTAAATCAATACATTCTGCCTAGAAACCAGAGTTCTTCCACATGTCAATATAAGAAAATGAAAAGCAGATCTTTTATTTTGGGCTTCTCTGTTATTCTCATAAATAAGTGGAGCAGACAGCCGACATCTCCTTATAGTTTACTCCACATTTCCTTTAATTTATCAGTGCAAAGTTATTTAGCAGAGAGTCCTTAATAGAATTTCTTCAAAGAGAGAAGCATTATTAGATATGTTAAATCTCGACAACGTTGCTTCACAGCTGTAGCCACGGATTTTTTTAGGCATTAATTGAACATCTGTGCACTTTAATTAATTTGAACAAAATGCAATGGGGGAAAAAAAAAAGGCAACAGTAGGTACTGTTGAATTTAAGGAACTAATTTTAGTTTTCCAAACTCCCTCAAATAATGACTCTTTCATGTACACATCAGAGCCTTAGCAGAGGTTATATATCATGTGGCCACAGTGCACAGGGTGAGGCTGATGCACCTACGCAACCCTTGCAGCACACAGAAAAGCTGCCTGAAGTATCCAAGAGAAATGATGGAGAAAGATTGTCTTGTCCTCTCCAAAAACTACCAAACAAAACCTCAGCCTGCTGCACACACAGTCTGGAACTGTCAGCCACTGGTGATACCACACAAGACAAATTTGTAAGCACCATCCCCAGTTAGGATCACACCTTTTACCTCGATCCCGAGGAAAAAGTAGGAGCATTTTCTGCACAAATGATATGAACTGGGTGAAGGTGAGACTTCAGAGCCTTTCGAGATCTCCTTTAACAACTATTAGTCTGAGGGATGGCACTCACTGAAGAGCTTAAACAATTAACCTGTGAGGAACATTAAAGGTGCAAATAACATGTAGAAAGCAACTTCTTCCCTAGTCCCCTTGTCTCCACTGGAGTTCTTTCCTCACAAAGACGTATCCCTGTTCATAGTGCACTAAAGCATTACTGTTTGTTACTCTGCAAAACATTCCAGGTACCACTTCAAATTAGAGGGAAAAATAACGGTGACAAGAAAACACAACTTGTAAGATGAATTAAAGCATGGAATACCATAATTCCAAATCTCTCCTGTTGAATCAGATAATCATAACTACTGGAGACTATTTTGAAACGCCTTTTACAGTGTTGGGACCATTTAATGTCATCTTCAAACCACTCCGAGGCCATTTGGGTTTTTTGTTGTGTTGCTGTTCATGAGAATGCAGCTCCCTAGCACATTCCCAGCATGAGAGGCATTGGAATAACCCCCGGGCTGCCCTTTGGCTGGCACTGGGATGCCAGATTCCAAGCAGGTAAGAAGTTTCCCCCCACACACTCCCAATGTTCAGCTGCTCATAATCTGCAGCGCTCACAATTTATCATCGAAGCCGGAGCCTCGCTGCCAACTTATCAAAGTGGCCACTGGATGCATCTGATCAAGTCTGAGCATCTGGCTCTTCCCTGTTCCTGACATTAGCACAGACAACAGAATCAGTGGACTATTGAATGCAATTACAGTAAGCGAGACAGACAATAAAGATTGATAGCGCCTTCTCTTTTTATCACACACGAAACTAGTGGGGGTTAAAGCTTTGCCTTGAGCTGCCTTCATTTAACAATGATTGAAAATATGCAATTGTGATGGTAAAACACTGCAGCCTGTACCACTTCATTTACTGGACACATTATCAAATTAAATGAAAAGTGAACTGCCAAAAGCAACAGTTATTATATATTAATGATGAATATTTACTTAGCATTGTTCACAAATCACACCAAGAACAGAATCCTTCTTGTTATCTTCTTTGCAGGCTACAGATGAGTAGTTTAACATTTCCATGTTTACGTTAAATCTTCTGTCTACAAATCTCGAAATTCAGACATGTGAGAATGGTTTTGTGACCATCCATGTGGTTACAAATGTGTAATTAATAAAATGCTCCAGCAGTAAATGAATCCTAATTGCTGCAGGGATTCTTTACCTCAAATCACTGTTGGTATTCTTGAAAATACTTCACTAACCAAAGAAACTACAGAAAATCAGTATTTTGTTTCCAGCAGGCTTTTACATGGTGGGTTGTGGGGTGTGCAACAGCTTCTAACAAATGGAAAATCCAGGAGAAGCCAACATCGTGGATTTATCATGATCCATCTGTTGTATGGGATTTCAAACTGGTTACTGGTCTTCGGTTACTGCTAAAAATATGTGATACATTGGAACTGCACTGATAAGAAAGCAGAGTTTTGCAAGTGAATGATTATTTTGCTTTAAAGTTCAACTCCTTGTTCTACAGGAGCCATGCTAACAACAACATTCCTGTCTCAAATTACAGCCAAATCATGTGCCAGTGCGTGCCAATAACTTATGGAATGACAGAGCTGATCACTTCATGGATATGGCCTAGTTTGTATGGATCTTTTTAGTAGGTAAATCAAGAAATTTCTTTATCAGAGTGTCGTGTCAGCATTGATGCCACACAGAAATGAAGAAAAAACGGTCTTTTCTACAACCTCAACACTGAACAAAACAATAACTACACTGTCAGTGCTGTTACCAAAACCCCAAACCCCCATATATCTCTGGTCAGTTTTGGATCAAAAACAGTAAAAAAATAAAGCAGTAGCTGCACCACATGTGGGTTCCATATCCCACAAATGCTAACATCTGGTCCTGGTCAGGCACTGATACCCATGCAGGCAGATTTTGGTGATGTGAAGAGCTCTGCTCGCTCCAGAAAAGCTCTTGAGGCAAGCACTAATGTCTGTGCAAGTGGCATGGCGAGATATAGGAGACTAAACGACTAAACTTTAAATGAAAAATGAAATTTTAAATAAAAATAGGCACTGGCTTTTTTGCCCTATGGGCAGCCAGGGGTAGGAAAAGAAAGCCATTCCTAAACACTCACTAATCCCTGAGCTGTATTCTCCCAATTTTCCTTCTTTTTTCAAGCAAACCGATTACATTCCAGGAATATGATTTTTACAAATTGTTGCTGTAAAGGCACTGTGGACTAAACAATACCAAAGAAGAAAACCGAGGAAAGAAGTTTGTTTTTTCTGGCCATATGCTGGCATATAAACAATAAAAGTGACAAACACACAAATATGCCACAATGGAAAACTATGTGCGGATCCCACGCAGCAAATTGAAAAAGCAACATGCTGGATGGTTCTGTTTAACAATGGTGCAAAAATAACTGTAGGAAACTCTGGCTAAGGCGGCCCACAGACAGTTTTGGAAGGGAGGCATCAATTGACAAACTACAAGTAGAACAAATGAATTATCTCAAGCCTACTGAAAACAGGAAACCAAGGACACTTCTATTTTCAAATGACATTTATTATCACTCCCCCCTCCCCTTGTAAAGCAGAAAACAAAGCTAAATTTAACCAAAATTTTTTCAAGAAACACAATCATTTTATTATGTTGCCATTTGCTGGAAGTATCAAGAGAAACATTAAGTAGAGGGGGTTTTTTTTCCATCTAAGCCACTTTTTCCATTTGAATTTCCATAAAAAGAAACAATGATCTGTTCCACAAAGCAAGAGAACTATTGAAACTTGGTTTGCTACGATCACTTTTTGTTCTGCCACAGCACCTCATGCCCCTCAGCAAGCAAAGGACAGCAGTGAATTCTGTGGTTTGTCCCACTGCTGCTGCCCCCAGCGAGAAATGGCATCAAATGAGCCCTGTCCATCTTATCCTCAGTGAGGTATCCCCATCCCATAACCAGACAGGTAATTATGCAACTCATAAAACATAATGACTTTGAGACGTCGCTCTCCTCTGCAAACAGGTTGAGAAATGCCAAAGTCACTGCAGGGAGAAGAGGAACACACCATGGGCTGAACTTCACGTTCTCAGAAAGCTGAGCTGGATGTGAGCACAGTCAGGAATGGAGTAGCTGAATGCCTTCAGAGGAGGCTACAGCATTCCCCTGGAATTTTATTTTGGAAAATTGCACTGAACTGACAGTCACAGGAAAAAAACAAACCGCCAAACAAAACTAAAGTTAAAAATTCTAACCTTGATCTGCCTCAAGTCTGGGAGGAGCTGACAGCTCTGCTCATCCATTAGGGATAGGCACAGTCCCCACACCTCAGGGAGAGTCATTTTTAGGGATGATCAATTGCATCACAGTCACAAGAATCAACAAATGTAGATATAGATAAAGGGAATAGAGATTCTGATTTTCACAAAAGCTGTACTTTGCATTTCCATATTCCTCCAATGTATTTCAGTCAAGATATTGTCCAGCTGCCTCATATTTCAGCAGGACAGGAATCATCAAGTCAGACATGTACCAGAGTCACTGGAGTGGAGAGATTCTGTTGTCTAAGGTCTTCTCTGAAGAGCAAACAACCTTATTTTTTTCTCTCTCATTTTGCCATTCCTGTTGTGTCAAATCAAAACAAAGACTCGACCACCAAGCCCACAAGTAAAGTCTTACTCAGTTTCCTCCAAGAGTGCCAAGAGAAGCACAATTCCCAAGGCACCCTTTTGCACTCAGGTGCTCCCATGAAGCCAGTGTGCTCTCCTTCCTCCAGGAAAGGCAGTGCACGACTGCCAGAACCCAGGGGTGTGGAATGGCACTGCCACCACACGCTTGCACACATCAGCAGACACAGGGGAATTTTAGTACTCCTCTAAATACACCAATTTGCTCACTAGTTTTAAAATATTGCAATGTGACAATGAAATAGGTCACACAGCCAAAATACTACCTGAAAAATAGAAAGTATTTTGGTGTGTATTCCTGACCACTTTAGATCTTAAACCTACTGATCCAAGCACAATGCTCTTGAATCCCCACTGACCTCTGACACAAACCTTTGCTGTGGCATCAGACAAGAAACCCAACACCTTGTCTGCATCTGCCTAAACAAAGCTGTAATTTATTCATTGCTTTAAAAAGACCACAGTTAATAATCCTTTATCCACAAATATCACAAGTCTGGGGAAAGAGCTTGTTTCAGCCACTTTGTCAGAGGCATGAAATAGGCAATATCATGCAAGATGAGAAATCTGAAAGGAGTATTTAGTGAGGAATGGAAAAACTGCTGTTGTCTAACATAAAAAGGTCCAATGTAGTCATGCTTTAATATTTCCCAAAAGCTAAATCACGTTATTCTCAGAACACCTCCAGCATTATCCCTCCCAGTCAAAAACTGATTTCATTTTTTGCCATGTCGCAAGAAGAGAAACAGCCTCAGTATGGAATATGCAAAATATAAACTTGGTGAATTCTATAAGAGATTCTTCTCATTACCTACTTGATTTAAAGCCAGTGAGTTTCTTTAAAAACACTTAACTAAGCCTTTACTCACACTTTTAAAAACGAAAGTCTGAAATGTGCACAGAGAAGGCTTGGGTCACCCTGCCTGTCCACCTCTGAGACCAAAAAGGACAATTGTTCACAGTGCTAAGAACTTCACAGGTATGGATTGCAACAAAATCCAGGGCAGGACATCTGTTCAGTGAACCTCACACCTCATCAAGGGAGCTTTTCATTTGCTTCTTTCTGCCCCCACTGTCAGGTTCCTCTCATTCTAAGTCACAGTCACAGTTTGTAAGCACAATGGAGCATCTTCAAAAGTTAATTACAGCTGTGCTGGGCTTTTTCAGCGGAGACAAAAAGGGCAATGTTCTGTTTCATGGTGGTTTTGAATCAAATCTTGTCCTTAGTGAGGGTCCAGAGTGGAGAGATACAAAAGTCTCTCTTAAGGCCCTTCACTGAGAGGAGGTAGGTTGTGTAGACTCCCTCCAAAACCCACTGGGAAAGGCTGAAAATGCCCAGGGGTCAGAATTTTCCTTTGGAGATCCCCGTCTCCCTTTATTGACTGCAGAGGAATCCCAGCACAACTCACCTTCTCTTCAGACACCTTGAACAAGGACCTAAAGCCAAGAAGATGGGTCAGGATCCTGCAGGAGAAGCCACAAAACAGGACCAGGTCTTTGGCAGCCCTCCCACATGAGCTGGAGCTCAGTACTTGGGCCGTCTACGTTTCAGTTCTGTGTGTGTGAAAAAGGAACCTGCCCCAACTCACAAGGGCACAATAAACACATTCATGATTAATGTAATGAACCTTGTAAGCATGAGCACCACCATTAGAAATGATTCTGTGCACTGAGTTCCACTTACCAGCTCTCTCTGTCATGCAGAGCTTCCTTGGGCAAGGATCCTGTGGCAGATCTTGGAGTGACCCTGGGCCTGTGCCCACCAGAAGCTTTGGAGCATCTGTGAACAGGGGCTGTGCTGATGCCCCTCAAGTGGCACAGATGTGACTCTGCCTGGCAGGACATCCGCAGAGGATGGTGGCAGCTGCTTCTGGTTTTATTTCTTTAATTGCCCTGTGATTTCTCAGGGTCTCCTCAACTGCTAAATTCCACTACCACCTCCATTGCCCAACCAGTCCCCTTGGCACAACAAATACAACTTCAAAGGCAACCCAAGGGGCTCCAGCCCCAGAGTGCAAAAGTCTTTGGTGATGACCCTGCTCAGCTTCAGCAGATGAGCACAAGCAGGAAGGCAGAGCCTACTCTCCAGCCCCAAAAACCAATTCTTTAAAAGCCTTCCAAGATGCCATTTTCCACCTCTTTCCCGGCACTGTTTCAAATAAGGGAGGATGCTGTACCCCAAGGGATCATTGTTCCTCATCAGGCATTTAATAGCAAAAATACTGTAATTCAAATTCTTGACAATTTGTAATTTTAGTTTACTCTGAGGTAGAGCAGGGAGTTAGAAGATGTCCCCCTTCTCAAGAATCCCTTCAGTTTGAAGCTGAAAATCAGTGTCTGACACACTGTGCATAAAGAGCTTCAAGCTGTAGAGCACACTGATGGAAAACTGAGAAAGTGAAGGAAAATGGCAACTACTGGACCAGTCCTTACTCAGGACTAAAAAATCAGGCACATAAAACTGGTGAAAAATAACTGGTTTACAGCTAAATGCACAGACAGAGGAAATCTTCACTGAGGGCAAAACAATAATGTCAACATTACCTTAAAAATGCCTCTGCCCAGTCCAAAGATCTCTTCAAAGCAGCTGGTTCAGGCTCTGGAAATTAAAATAATAACAAAAGTATAATTAAGCCAAAAAAATATTATAATCGTTCTGGAATATCTTATTAAAAGAGTTAATGAAAGATGCTTTTTCCCTTCCTTTAGCCCCACATCTGTCCAAGGAAACAGGACAGAGCCGCAGGAGAGACAGCTGGACATTTGGAGAGCCCTGAACACAGCAGCACAGGGGCATGGTTGGCTCACCAAGAGATAATTGCTTTTCCCCTCTCTTCTCTAAATGTGATAAAAACGAAATTATTTAATAATCAGAGACATTTAGTGTAAGAGCCCTCCAAAAGCACAGTATTTATTCCTTCTTTCATTGCCCACAGTTTATGGCATTGTCTGGCTTTGGGTGTGCTTTGCTATTTTTTTCCCTCCTCAGTTTACTCAGTATAAGGCTCGCACTGATCTCATCAATAAGAAATGAATTTTGGTAACTTTCAAAACCACTGTATTATTTTTCCTTTTATTTGTAGTGAGTTTTTCTTCTCTCAGTGGTATTACTGCAATAAGTCAGTCATTATTTCTTTATGTTTTCCCTCCTTTCTTTAGTATTTCATTTCCCTTTACAGCACATCTCGTGATCACAAAGAAAACAGAGACACTTATTTCTTTTAACAGTTGAAATTGCTGCAAGTGATTTAACTGTCATTTAATCTGATTCCTCTCTTCTGTCTGTGGAGAAATATGTTTAATGTACTGGAAATTATGTTAATAAGAAAAAGCATTATCTCATTTAATGAAATAAATATACAAATATTTCAAAATAAAATAAAGAGGCAATCTTCACTGAGGAAGAAATGTCTCTTATGGTTTGCATAAAATAAACAAATGAGAAAAATTAATGAATACATTGAAATATACTGACAAAAATTATGCCTAAACTCAAAAGGGAAAAAAAAGAGAAGGTGACTGAATTGCATCTCACCTAATCAGATGCTTTGTGAGACAACACAGAAGGAAGCTCAAAGGATCACTGTACAAATTATTTTTGTAAAAGATGTTTTTACCCTAGGCTAAACTTTTTTCCCCTCCTTTTAAAATCTCTCCGTTTTCCTGCCTTTTTTTTGTTGTTATTTCATTTCCTTCAATTGGCATCGAAATAATATTTATTGTTTAATGACTTTGATTGTTTCATCCTTTAATTATCTCTGATCCCATGCCACAAAACATATTTAATTTATGGCAAAGAACTTTGAGCCCCTCTGATTTAGTTAATTGTACCAATCAATAACTCTGTTTCTAAGCTTTTCCATTCTGAAGGATGTAACTAGCATGCACTAAGGTTAAACAAATATTGTTAGTGGGGAGAGAAGAACTTGTAGCAATTATGTAATAAAAGCATGACCACTGCAACAGAAACACATAATTAGCAATTTAATTACAGACATCAAAACAAACTAAAGATGTCAATAAAAAAAAAAAATCTCCTGTGACAAACTGATTTCATTTCCCTGTTCTGCAGTTCTGGATCCTCATGTATTTCTCTGTTTTCTTGTTTTTCAGAAATCAAGAGCTCAAAACCCAAAGAAGAGCCTCGGTGCCATCCGTCTGGGTGTGACTGTGGCAGGAATTCAATGAAATCCTGGGATCACTTTCTCGCTGGCAGAATCAGTGCTTTCACTGCATCCCACAGGGGATTTTTTTTAACTCCCCTTTCAAAGGGCCCAGCAGTGCTGAGTGTGCCGTGGTGCCAATTCCTCTGGGGAGCTGCAGTCGCTTGTGTCACGAACCTTCTCAAGGCATTTTCTAAGTGCACCAGTTTCTCTCTCTGCTTCCCCACTCCTCACAAAGTGCTGTGGATCATAACAGCTCCGGCTCAGCCACTTCTGCTACCCAGAATAACCAGCCAGAGTGTGATGTGGAGAGATCTCAAGTGACTTTCTCACTTGAAATCCAGAGTTTTACTTTGCTACAGTTCTTCTTTCAGTTTATGGACTTGTGAGCAGGAATTTGAGCAGGACAGAAGTTAAGCAGTGAATGATTTGGGTCAGTATTAAACAGGTCACCTTTTCATTTTTAAAAAGCACCTAAAAATCCTTATAGTGAAATTTTAAACCCACTGAAGTCAGGAACAAAACTCCCACCGGCTTCAATGAGGATTTCAACCTGTGCTTCCAGAGGTTTATTCCTGAAACATGCAAGGGGCACACCACAAATCCAGATTCACCACTCCTGATGGAAATCTTCCATCTCGAGGGCCTACACCTGATACATCTGGATTGGAGGCTGAAGCTGCTTGTAATCATGACATGAGATACAAAGCAAATCCTAGAGAAAATGGTTGCTCTCAAGTGTAGCTTATCATTCACGTAAAACAAGTAATCCGTTTAAACAAATTTAGAATCACTATTTTTTATACACATATATAAAAATCCAGACTCTCTACAAAAACCAGAATTTATTTTTAATTATGTACTTTCTCTTTCTGCTAAATTTCAGTTCTACAGAAAACATTCCCTACATCTTTTGTAAGCAGGTTTTACAGAGATATTCAGGAGAGGATAACCCATCATATTCACAGCTTTATATTTCTAATTCAAGGTTTACTGGGCATTTAAAAACAAAAAGCTAAACCCCTTTGCATTTCTTTTATAACTAGAGTGAAGAGGGGTCAGCAGCAGAAATTAATTAGGAAATTATTCTCCTGCTGGGAAATAATATGGCACTGTTAACATGCAGAAATGGCTCCAAAGTGCTCTGGGTTGGACCTAAAAATGTGGCTCCAGCCTCCAAAGTTATCTGGGTTAGACCCAAAAATGTGGCTCCAGGTTATACCCATAAAGCCAAGTTGAAAAATTACAATAATCTGATATATTCCTCTTGCAACAATACTTAAGGGAGCTGGATCAAAAGACTGGAAGCATTGACATTTTTTATTTCAATGTCTTTTGAGTGATCAAAAGACTATTGACATGAACAAACCATTCTGTCAAGTTACAAAGAAAGAACCCCAAAATCCCTTTTAAAAAAGGTGTCTGTTTTTAAACTTGCATCTAAAAAAAAATCTGTAAGCTCTGCCTGACACAACCTGAATGTTTTCCCATTCAAGATTTTGAAAGACAGACGTCCTTTTTTCAAAGGATACTTGTACTGCAAAAGCTTAATGTTTTTAAGCAAAATCGAGTAAATCAAGGTTCCTAAAATCACCACCTTCTTTTGTCTTCTTTTTTTTCTAACACCTTTGTCTCTTTTCCAATTTCTTATTCTATTCTTGACAGTAAAAAAGCATGGAAGGAGAGAGCAAAGCTACTTAAGGTGGTATTCAAGAATACATTTGACTACAGGGAATTTTTTTTTCACTGAACACACTCAGTATCCTGAATTTCAGCCATCTTGCACATTTAGCTTTTCTTGTTCTAAGGCTAAAACTGGATGAAATCAAACCCAGGGCTTGTTCCTTACGTGTGCAGAGGAGAACTACAAATAATAAAAAAAAATAGAGCCCTTTTCTACCCGTGCTGTGAATGAAAATAAAATCCCTTCTCAGTGGGTACAGCTTCCACCACATTTCGGGCTCCAGAAACTTGTGAAGGAGAAGGATGGCACGGACAGATTCTCACAAGCACATCTCCACCTCGCTCACCATCCAGCCCATCACAGAGTCTAGAAGCCATGGGTGCCACAAGCAGTGTCCATGTGGGATGTGATTCCGCAGAGGAATGAGCTGCTGCTCCTCTGCAATCCCGAGGGAGCTCTTCCCCTGCACAAGCTCTGCAGGAATTCCCTGATCCCACCTGACCTGCACGCCCAGGGCCACACCGACTCAGGGCTCTGTGGCTGTCGCCAGAGGCAAAAGGGGAGCTGCTGGTGCATCTCCCAGCCCTTCTGGCTCCCATGTATTGAGCACACTCCTGCAACACCCCGTGCAGCCGCGCTGCAGAGGCTGGAAGCTGAAAGGAAAAGCTAATAGTGTCTTATGTACTTCTGAAGTTCCTCCTGCCTCTTTCATGTAATTCCTTTAGCCTATTATCAGCCTTTTAAAACATATTTTAATTTATTTGATTTTTGCATTTTCTCCCTCTGTTCCTTTAATGAAAGGAATTAATTTCTGTACCTTTGAAGAGCTCTCTGCTTCCCCACAATGCAATTGGCCGTTTTTGCCGCAAAATGGGAGTCAGAATTCACCAGCCTGAACCTCAGGAATGTGCACAAATACTGAATCTAGAAAAATCAAGTAGGTGCTTGAAACCACAAAATGGAAATGCATCTCTTTGAGCAGAAATGCAGAATTTCAATGCCAAACAGTGAACGGCTGCACCTCTTCACCCAACGCTTTTATTTGGTTTTGTATTTGTAGTTCTTGAAGCACTTATTTTTTCAAACTACATTGTATCACTTCCATCTACTCCACAGGAGCACATCACTGACCCAGCAATACTGAAACACTGAAAATATACTGAAAAGATCTGAAATACAGAGAATTTAGGCACAGGAGGAAGAGTAAACCTATGTAGCTTTGCAGACCAATTTTGGTTTTGTTATGCAGACTGCAAATATTGCTCCATTTGATTTACATCAAAGACAGCATTTTTAACCACAGAGCTAAAGTAGGAAGTTGTGCCAAGTGCTTTATTTTTAAATTCCTCCCCTTGTTTGTCAACAGTGACAATTGATAGCAGACGTCTCAAAACCTCCAGCATCCTTGATACTGATTTTGAGGAGATCTTGATACCTGCCTATCAAACTTCTGCACCCTCCTTCCAAAAGCATTCTCAAAGATTTGAGAGTGAAAGCAAATGCAAAACACAGCCTTCACCCAGCTGAGACCATTGCAAAAGCAAAGTATGGCCTCTATTAGTGAGCTGGTTTTTATTTGCTGCAGAATTCCCCAGTGATTTATTAAATTGTGACAAACAACTTCAGCACAAGTTATGATCCACCTCTATAAATACATTAATGAATAAATATTGGGGGGGGAGGGTCCCATAAAGTGAGGCTTTCTGCCTTCTTGTTCTCCATAGAAGCTGCTTGTGGTCACATTGAAATTACTGGGGACTTCACACTTCATCCTTCAAGACTTCTGGGTTTGTCTCCGAGCAGTTGCAAGGGCAGCCAGCGTGTCTGTGTGATTCAGCACTGACAAGTGGAGCTGTAGACACCTCATCATCCCCCAAGAATGTCCCCCATAAGTGAAACCAGAAGAAACTCCCCACAGCCTATTCAGCCCCAAACACATGAGTACATGAGCAAGACAGATGCTCTCAACATGAGTAAGACAGAGTTCCTGTTCTGCCAAATGAGCTTTTGTCCTGCCTTATCATTCTAACAAGTCAACCTGGGAAACCATCTGCAAAGCTGAGAACAAGCAGCATTTTTTTTGTGAAATATGTTAAAAATCCTTTCCTCACAGCTTTGGAAGGAACTAGACATATTTATCACAGTGCTTTCCAGGTAGCCCTTTTTAGGGATCTACACTTGTGCAGGAGACTTTTCAGGTCACAAAAACAGCCGTAACATCTAAATTTAGGGAAGTTGTCAGACATGGAAGTCTGGAGACTTGTAAACGTCCCCGTTTCCAGGTTTGCATGAAACTCAGTGTCCCCTGCCTCTCATCCTCATGGAAATTAGAAGCAGATACTTTTCTTTGTGCTGTCTCCAGCACATCCACACCTGAACATTCCTTGCTACAATCCAGTGAGAAGGTGCTAACAAATACAATGAAATGTTTTCAGACTCCAAACACTGTTCGGCACCAGTCCCAGTCAATTAGTACAGAAAGGTTAAGGAAGACTTTTCCCTTTAGCATTACTTTTTGCCTTTTTTTTAGCTGACTTTCATGGGATACACAGTCCATTGTTAGCTGATAAAATTAGAACATCAGAGATAGCCTAACTAGAATGCAATTTATCACTGTAGTATTCCAGTATATAGAATTTCTATTCCTTAAATAAACATATTTCTTTAAAGTGTCAACACAACCAAGAAATCTGATCTCCTAGACAATATTCCAGGCTTGATGTATTTTTATTGCTCTCCAGTAATGAAGTTTTAACTCTTGATATATTCCTGCTATTTAACTGCCATTTCAACAAAACTAAAATGATCCATTTCCAAAGTTGGTTCAGGCAGAGCCCTGACACTGTGCAAAGGAATGTGCCCAGGTGTTCTCCCTGGAAGCTCCCACCATAATGCTTCACCGACAAGGGAGAGGGGCTGGAAGAATAAAGAACATATTTAAATGCATAACACAACTGAGGCCATAAATTCGTTCTGCACCAGTTGCACATGTAAATAAGGGGCACTGAGTAACTTCTTCCCTGTATCTGCAGTTTGTGAAGTGAGTGCTGGTCCTCTGTAAAGCTCCCATGTGCTGGAAATGGCACTGTTCTGTCACAGTGCAGTGAGTCCCCCTCACAGCCACTCCAGATTCAACCATGATAACTTCTATTCAAAGTTATGACTGCAGAAAGAGATTGGAATGAACAACTTCTATCACATTTATACTTGTCATTTGGGATTAGCTAATCCCACATCGACTCTGTACATAATATATAATTGCGTATCAACAATATCAGCCTGGAAATGTGTCTCACTTCTTCCAGCAGTTTCCCAAGTTAAGCATTTCTGTCCTGCTAATGAACCCTTTGTTCCAGTGAATATGATTCTGCCAGGAATTTAATGCATGTAAATGTAATGACATAAGAGCATTACATAAGCACTCTCCTACAGGAGTTGATACAGTACAGAATATAATGAAGCCAGACTATAAATGATGCATATACCTGCAAGGGAAAAGGAGCCTTTTTTCATTTAGTGAATCTCTATAAATAACAACGTGGCAAGAAATGGTTTCAAGTGCTTCAAAATGTTTGGGGAAAGGGATCAATTGATGTGCTGCTGAATTGTTAAATAGAAAGGAAAAAGGCAGCTAAAAGATTAGAAGGTACTTCCAACTTTCTAAGAATTTTAAAGAGAAAACCTGTAATAAAAATCTAGAAAACCCCCTACATTCACCTACCCCATCCTGCACTAGAGAATGTTCTCACTACTTCTTCCCTCGCTTTTTGGAATCAAAGGCACCTGCAGCAGGAATTGGAACATCCAGGACCAGATTCTGAAGCTGCTCCCCTCAGAACACTTCCCTTGACATCAGCTGGCTCAGGGGCTCACACCAGGCAAATATTCCTTTCCACAAGGAAGGAAACAAACAATTCTCATGGCTTTTTTTATGCTCCAAATAGAGGAAACTCAGCAATCTTTACAGAATAATATCTGGATGAAATTCTTCCCTCTTTGTCCTTCTCCCTCCCTCTCTTTTGACTGCACAGCAACCTTGAAAAGAGCAAGGAAAGGTGAAGCTGCACCCAACGCTGAGCTGCAGCAACAGCTTGGGAAACAACAAGTGTGTCCCCAAAACAAGCAGCCCATTTGTTTGCATTTAGAGAACTGAAAAGAACAACTGTTCATCTTGCCTAAGTCCTGACTTCACCTAAGACGAAGCTGCAGTTCCAAGTGCACTTCCTAAAACATTTTGTGCCGGGGTTATTTATGTTATCCTGAGTAAGAAGTGCTCCTCTTGTCGCATGTATAAATAAATTAGTGTATAAGCAGACGCTGAAGTGTCTCTATTTTGCATACAACCGCCTCCCTATTTTCCCCCATCGACTTTGTGTTTGACAGAAGGAATTTCACCTCTGCCCACTCCTTCTCAGGCTGGTATCAGTGAACTCGAGGCAAAGAATGCACAGCTTCTGACTGAAATTGAATTATGTTACAGAAATTCTTTTTGAATTTTGAATTTCTTGTAATTTGCTGCAGGAAGATGCAAAACATATTTCTGAGTATCAGCAAAAAAAAATTATATTAAAGATGCTTAATTTTTTTCCTTTTTTATTTAAGCCAGAATTCAAACCCAACTTTTGAAATCTTTGAATATTATAAGCCAAAACTCTGGAAATAAGTTTTGCAGAAAAAGGCTGCATCACAAATTAAACCAAACTAAAGCAACATTACAGTGTCATTTAAGACCTTCAAAGTGAGGGAGCTCAGACTGAGGGCTCTTCCTGTGGGAGAAAGGTGTGTTAGTACAAGTATTACATTTTTTTCTTTAAAAGTATTAAAGTAAAGAAGCAAATAACATCATGGAAGTTCTGTTTGGAATGAGCAGCAGATAGCAAAACTAATTTGTCACACAAACTGATAAACTTTGCAGAGCATTTGAAAAGGAAGGAAAGGAGACAAGTCGGCAAACTCTTGGGATCCATGTATAAATTGGACTTTTTTTCATGCATATTTCATTGCCATGTAACTCTTCCCTCAGTTCAGACTTTGCAATGTACTGCTAAAAAGTGCAGTAGAGATTTTCAGAGCCACAGCACTGTCTGCGTCAATTTTGGAAGCATTTGTATGCAGGTACCCACCTGCACGTTTTAGGAGCTGCTCACAGGTCCTCACATTCGCACATTTTGGGCACTGGGAACGGTTCCTGCGAGTCCATTCACACAACAGATTGAGGGATTTTTCAGAGGAACTCTTTCCAAATTATACAGAAGTAAGACACCATTTCATCAGCCCCCAGGGCAGATTCCACTTGGGCCGCAGGTATTTACAGCTCTTTGAGGTAATGAATACCAAATCAAACCCCATTTGCACACGGGCTGAGGTCATGCAGTTCTGCTCCTGATAAAATATAGAACGTCTGCTATAATTAATTATTTTGTTGATTTTATACCATAGCCCATTTTGCTTGTATATACAGTGTTAAAAGCTAATATATTATTCAATAGCTATAAAGGGCCTTTTTTCTGGTCTTTTCAGTGGTGTTATTGTCTTTCACATCCTGTCAGAGCATTAAGATGTCACAGAACTTTGCAACAATTTACTGCTCAAACTGTCATGCACTTCACTAACATCATCTGGATGAGGAAGTGTGCTGGCACTACTTTATTAAAATACAGGCTTTAACAGCCTGCCCAAAATGTGGCTAAAACACCAACTGCAGTTAGGGGAGGGACAGAATGATTGGGTACAAAATGACTGGATACAAAATTTCCAGGTATATTATTTTGGAAATATGAATCAGTCAGTAACATATCACAATAAAAAATATATTTTATATATGCACTGTCTAGCCCAAATGAACCATTTAAAACAATAAAAAAATCACTTGTTACGGGTGGTTTTGGACACTCTTAATATAGGGAGAAAAGCAGGGGTGCAGCAGCACAGGTTGGGAGGGGTGTGATTGGCAATCCTTGGTGCTTCTCCAACAAAAATAGCAACACCCTAACACTAGGCCTCCCTTAATGAAAATGACAAGAATATTCTCTATCCTATGGAATGTTTGCATCAATCATGTACCTATGGCTCTCACAGTGAGCTGGACTGTTACAAGATTGATGATAAGCTCAAACACAATACTTGACCTAAATACATTATGTAGCAGTGGATGCCTGTTAAGTAGGTCAGCACGGGCTCTTAAAAGTTATGCAAAACTTATTGCTGCCACGCAGGCGGCATGTCACAAGCCAAGAGGGATGAGAATCAATTTTATAGGCTGCAGGAAATCTCTTCTCATCATATGAAAATCTGTTTTGCCATACTTAAAAGGTCTTAAATACTGGGATATGCTGCTTGTCATGTGTCCTTAGGTCTCCGAGTGAAATACAAGTGAGGTGGGCAGCCCATGAGAAGCCTGAGGATGATCCAGAGGTTCACGTACGTGGCAGATTCCTCTTTGAAAGTAATTGTTCAAATAAATATTTCCCATTCTTGCAGTCAAACAAATTGTGATTTATGGGATGCATCAGACAAGCCTGTCAAGCCAAGGAAGTCTGTGTTTAGTAGTGATTAATCAGAGATAGCTATATTACCCTGCCGGGATCTTGGAAGCTCTTCATCAGCGTGGTGGAGAGAGGATGAGTGTCCAGGGACTTGCCAGGGGTGGTCCCCACATGTAAGGAGTTTGGCCACACAGCAGAACAGAGATTGCACCTGCCAAAAAGAGCTGGGAACTGCTTCTCCACCCCTTTCTACACACATTTTGAGCACTAGGGAGTGGGCAGGCCTTGCAGAAGTTAAGAACACAAGCATCTTTATTGACTGAAAAGCCCCTGAGGTCCACACTGAGGTCCACTCTGCATCGAGCCATCAGCCACCTGGATGTTCTTGCACAACTGAGCCTCTAAAGGACACAAGTCCAGCCTGATTCTTCTCATGGCTCCTGTTATGAGACTTGAAACCTTTGCAGTGTCTAAACTCAGCTGAATTTCTGGCCTTTACCAAGTGGGTACCTCTCACAGCAATAACTGAGCAAGCCATTAATGCCTTGAAAGAGACCACACTGGGCCTGCCCTCTAAATGTGTAAGAAAAGGCCAGAGATGCAGGATTTTCAGGTTTCAAAGACTTGCCCTGTCACACTGTTATAGTCATTTCCCCTCAGCACAGGAGGAGGCATGGCCATGATGCTGTGGTGACATTGCTGAGTGCTCCATGGAACCTCCTTCCTGCAAAGAAGCCTCTTGGAGATAAGTACACATTAGGAGTGAGGACTTACACATCACTTACTCTTTGCATTTCCTCTGCCCACACTCAGCAACTTACTGACAAATGTCAATAAAAAACCCCCAGGCTATTTGCCAGTTACAAGAATGTACCAAGGGAAAAAAAAAATCAGTGATAAAAGCAAGGGGTTTTTTTGAGGAGAGAGAGGAAATAGGTGTAGAAGTGTGTCTGGAAAAAGCAAGGCTCATGAAGGCTTCCCACCAGCCTCGCAGTAATGTGGCTCATGTATGCAAGTTGCATATTTTAGTTAGCATTTAACTCAGAAGCTTTTCCTTTGAGACAAGTGATTATTTTCTCTTCCTGTCTGACCTAGTGAATACTGCAGTGCTCCACGATACTGTATTTGTGCCCTGCAGGCAGCAATGTCCCACCAACTTTCCACCGAATGCTCGTAACACAAGGCAGAATGACAGCAAAAAAATGAGGAGTATTATTTTGCATACTGCAAACAAATACATGCTATTGTGTTTCTTCTTTTATTGTTTTGTTATTTCATCATTATTCACCACAGTTCTTGCCTTCATTTGCAGAGTTTGGGTTTTAATGTAATGGCCATTCAATAAAAATGTTGCTTTTAAGGGTTTGCATATCATCCCATTTTCTCTTCAACCCTTCAGCAACCATATGGCAAGCAATCAGGTCTGCAATCACTAGGTCCATATTATGTAGAGCATGATTTCAGCATTATGCTATTACCCATCTGTTTCTGTAGAAAAAGACATGAACCCTTGTATAAGAGGTCAGTGGTTTCATTGCACACCGTATTCCAGAAATCCATCTCTGTTCACTTGAGATCACTTTCGTGATTTACTGTAGTCTTTTAGGCAAGGCTCTTTTTAAATTTTTTTTCCTTTTTTTTTTTTTTTTTTTTTAATACAGACAATCAGCACAATTTGTCTGCCTGTTGTACAAAAATATTTGTAACTGTCACGGGGTGCACTTATGCTCTCTTAGTCAAAGATGCTCTCCTGAGATGGCTCCTCTTGTGCCATTTTCTTAAATAAGAGAGAAACAAAAGAGAGTGGAAAGTTCACCTATTTCCATTTGTTTAACAGATTACTCCAGGAATAATGAGGTTTGCTGTTCAGTTAAGAGCTAGAAGGAATTCTCTTTTGCTTTGTTTCTTTGGTATCAGCAGTAGGCAAAGAGGTATTTGACTTTCTATAGCAGAGGAATGCACCATAAAAGTACAGACATAATGGAAACGTCAGTTTTTAATTTGACCTAATCCCCGGATTCTGCCCACAACAAAGACAAATCAAGGGACTTCAACTGTAGCCTATCAAGCTTAGGAAAGGAAAAAAAGAAAGAAAGAAAAAAGAAAAATTGTCTGATGCCACGGAACTTAACTGCAGGCCACTCTGTTAACCACAGCACGTAACCGGACACTTCGGCTCCCTGAAGCCCTATTGCCAAAAAGGCTCTGCCATGATAAAGGAATACAAAAACATGTCCAAAAATAAATTCAGCATTCCTTAAGTGTCACCCTGTTCACTGCTTGTACAACATGTTTAACAGGATAGCTATGCTTCACTAGAGAAACACAATGGAATTCTCTTTAACAACCTCTTTTAAGTAAACCACAAGCTTGACCTAAAACAAAAATAAATAAAAATTTCTACATGCACACCATTCAACAGCACAAAACTGGTCTTTTATCCAAAATATTTTGTAACAGCAGCTTTGTCAGACACTTCCCAGACTCTGAGCCCATAGAAAAAGCCCAATGAAATAAAAAAGTTCAAATACAAATAATTTGAAAACACAAACAGAATAAAGACAAAGACGATGGTGCCCAGACAGAAAGCAATAAGAGAGGCTAAGGATGGGAAGGAGGGCTCAAAGGCAAAGGTGCTACAGGGATGTTAAATCCCATTTAACATCCCATTTAAATCCCATTAAGCTTGAGAGAGGAAAGAATGGGTGAGGTTGCTAAGATGTTCTTGTTAGCTACTATGAACTTCTCAGAAGTCGATTATTTTGTTGAAGGAAGCTAAAACACAGAAACTAATTTGGAAAAGTTGGATTTAAAATGGAAAGAGAAAGCCATAGAAGGCTCCAAAACATCTGTGGTTCATTATGGATAGAAGAAGTGTCTGAAAAAACAGAATTCCTAAGTTTCCTTTGCAGAAGCAAGGCCTTAAGGATAAAACTCAAGCTGCACAGGGAAAGGAAAGGTTGCATCTTCACCAAGGAGAGCCTCTGGACAATGCTGGGCTACAAAAAGCCACCCAAATCCGTGCAGTAGCTTCTTCTCACTCACAAAGATTAAAAAAAAGTAGAGTAGATCTGCAGAACAGCTCTTGGCCAACATTCAGCAGAGCTCGTTTAACTCCTGAAGCAGCCTGGATGTGGCAGCTCATGGCAGCTTGATCCACTAATGGGAGAATTAGGCTTTTGTAATGTATGCTTAAGTATCAAATGCTGAGAGTCATTTCAGTAATAAAATCATTAAAGAAATGATACATGGACGTATTAGGTCGATTAGGTAGACACAGGCAGACAGATTAGATGGGATGACCACAAAGAATAAAGTAAATATGAAATAGAGAAAAGTAAAGGGCAGAAAATTGAATCTAAAAGAATATTATAGATATATGAACTTGGCAAATAACTGCAGTGATTCCCCTGAAGAAAGAAATATTAAGCTGGTCAAATAAAAGCTGGTAACTCACTTTTCCCTTTTACTTTAATCTCTGACTTTATATGGTGTAAACACTACAAAAATTAGGGAAAACCAAGTGTTCTGAATGTAACTATGGAAATTACAGGCTGACAACCATCAATTACAGAATAAATGCTGTTCAAAAGCAGATGTAATAATAGCTGGCAAGAAACATTAATACAGTTTGACCTACAGTTTTATTTACTTCTTTCAGGCAACCTGAATGTCATGGTGCTTACATAAACAATGCTTAATGCTTTGAACTTCAATAAAACACAGCAAGAGTTAATTAAAATGATACAATCAAGACATATCTCTTTTGATATAATAGACAGAACAATAAAGGGTGACTGTTTATTATAGATTCTAATAATTATTCACAAAAAGTATACAGCGAAAGACTAAGCTTTAATTTTAAAGATAACTTCTTGAGCTGAAAAATCTCCTTGCTTTGATGTTTGCTAGCTGCTGAAATTCACGCATTTGGGAGCAGAGGCTTTGGCAAACAAACCCTTAATACACACGGATGAAAAGCTATTTTCAATAACATTAATGTTTAACGCAAACTGCTAAAAGCAAGAAAATTCAAAGTTAAGGCTGACAACTCCATTTTTAGCTTAGAGATCAGAGTTAAAAAAGCTCCAGCATCTTATGCCAGAACTGTTGTAAGATTGCATTCAGAATATCTCAGCTTTTGTTTCATTTTCCATTCTCTGATTCTTTCCATTAACGTGCAGACTTGGAGGGTTTTGTTCTATTTGAGTTGGTTGTTGTTTTGATGGGATCGCCTTTGTTCCTTTCATCACCCGAAAGCCACCAACAGAAGGAACAGAAGCAGCCCCTGTTATGAAACCTCCTGTTGTAAGTCATCCATCCACCTTCCCAATAGCAGCCACTGTAGCCTCAAGCTCCCCCTTGAACAAGGTGGGAGTCAGGAAACTGGAGAGTTTCCGACAAGCCAGAGTGGTGTGAGGTACAGAGCATCTCCAGCAATGTTCTCCCATATGGAGCCAGGTTCATGTCCAGCTTAGTCAAACCCAAATCCCACATCTGCTCATCAACAAAGGTAGCCAAGCAAGGGAAATTGTATTTGAAGTTAAAAAGTTTGAACTTCCCCATTTTTGGTTGGCGTGTTCTTTTGCTTTTTTTTCCTTGGGAGTAGGAGATATTGTCTTCGACTGAATTCATCTGAAACAAACAAAGCTGCCTTCATCAGCTAAGAAATATTGGATCTACAACCTCCTGTCCCCCAGTTGCCCTTTTCTTTTTCTTCCCTGTCACATTTGTTTGACATGAAAGGAGAAGAATAAAAAGAAAAATGAAAGAATAATAAATCCAAGCATTTATTTTAATTTCTTCTTTTTCTCTTTTTTTTAGTTATCAAATGAGTTAGAATCTAAAATGCTTAGTCAAACTAAATTCCTAAAAATACTGAAGACCTGCTTCCAATTAAAAATATGATTTGAATAAAACTGGTCTGTGAGCTGGTTAATCTACCTCGGATGTTTTCTCACAAATTCCTCTTCCTAAGCTGGTACCACACTGCTGTGCCCTCTGTGCCAGATGAAGCCCTGGCTGCACACAAGGCTCCTTTCACAGGTCTGACTTCTGCTCTGAGCAGCAGCTGTGCTGCAGCTTTTCCAGTGATCAGTCTCACAATACCTGGAGAGCTTTTACTGCCTGGTTTTCCACAATCTTTACTTAAAAAAAAAAAAAAAAAAAAAAAACTAGACTTTTTTTCAAGTAAGAAGTGAGTTTTTAGCCTTCACAGTCTCAGAGAAAGATTTGCAACTGTGATCTTAATTATGTTTGGCCAACAGAAAGCAAATGAAAACCCAATGATAGTTTTATTTAATGATCATGGCAGTTTTAGCCCATGAGATTGATGGGACCTTCCTGAATGGAACATCCCTTTGGCCAGCTCAGCTGTCCTGGCCACGCTCCCTCACAGCTCCTTGTGCAGCTCCTCACTGCCAGAGCATGGGAAACTCAGCAGTCCTTGGCTCAAGGTAAGCACTGCTCAGCGACAACAAAAACATCCCCGAGTTACCAGTGTTGTTCTCATCCTAAATCCAAACCCCAGCACTGCCCCAGCTACTGGGATGAACATTAACTCTGTCCCAGACAAAAGCAGGACAACAGATAAAACTTTAACTTTCTCAAATCAGACTAAACTTGCCAAGAGTTCTAAAAGTAGGGGGAGATGCTCCTTGTTAAGGAGACACACCCCATTACTGGTCCCACTGAATTCAGAAATAAGCAGAAGATTGTCCGTCATGTACCTCCCAAAACATTGTAACTTGCAACTCTGCTGGGTGCAAATCAAAGCCCACCCACTGCCACCTTCAGCAGCAAGTCCCACACCACCCCTTTGTGTCACTGGTATTAAGCCAGAGGTAGGGATGTTCAGGAGAGAGATGTATCCATGGCATGCACCTTAAAATAACACTGCAGCACTCCAGCTAATCCTTTCTTAATTATTGTTTTTTAAAGGGGGAAATTCTTCAGCTGTATATTCACAAGTGCAGCAACATGGCAGGGGAGTTGATGTGCAAAGACAGGACTGGGTGTTATTCCCTACTAAAACAATTATCTGCTGGCTAATTGGGATCACTACACTGGTGTAAGTGCTGGTAATAGTTCTAATCAATTGCTGTAATAATGTACTAACTCATGGAGAATGTAAAGAAAAAATGAAATTCCAGGATGTGAAAAATTACTGAATTACAGTGCAATCTTTAGTGTTTTAATTGTGCAGTTTTCTCAGAATATGGGGGGAATGACTCATGCAGTTCCCCACCTCCACAAGCAATTTTTGCCAACCCATCTGCCACCCCAAATGTTTCGTCCAAAGCAACCCCATCGGTGGACTTCTGCTCCCTCTGCTGGATCTGCAAAAATAGGGATTAATAGACCCAAATCTGCTTCCTTGGGAGGCCAGAGCATGACTTCCACTGGTTTCACTGGGAGAAGGATGCTGCTACAGCGCTGCCTCTGAAGCGGTGCTGACATCACTGCTAACACTGACTTGAAAATGAGTAACCAATAAACAGCTGTAATACTTCTAAATTAAAATACTTTTAAACAAAACCTCCTAAGACCATGGGCGAATATTGGTTAAAAACAAAAATGACTTAAGAGATGATAATTTTTGTCAATGGTCTCTGAACAGAGGTGCAATCCAAAAGGAAATGCCAACACCTATTTAAGTTTTTGGTGTCTCTTTCAACCTTTCCCAGTTGTTTCCTCCCAGCCCATGATCTTGCCACAACATGGAATGATGGCTCATTGCCATATGTGATGGGAGACAAAGGAAACATCCTCACAATGGACAATAAAGTTTTGCTTCTGCATTCCAAGTCAGAAACAAATAAATACTGAATTCCATTAAAACCTCTGTTCACGGGGCTTTTCCTGTAGTCTCCACTATAGATGCTTTTAGTGTCTGACTATGTAGAAATCACAAGTGTTGAACTGTTTAGTGACTCTGATCCTCCCATCAGTAAACTGATCTGGTGATAAAATGTAAAGGGCTCGTGGTATTTGCATTTTCACTCAGTTTAGTCACAGATCACAAAATAAATTAGCAAATTGAGAGACGAGGCTTCCAATTTGCAGCAACCAAGCCTTCTAAATAATCATCTGTGCTTAAATACACAAAGCCCTTCAAATGTAATAATTTCTTTGTCAACTAAAACAAAAATTCCATCCCCCAAAAGCTTCTCCAGAGTGAACACTGTAAAGAAATCAGTCAAATCAAAGTGTAAAATTTCGCCTTAAACTCCAGATAACTACAAATATCCAATGAACTGAAATACTAAAATAACCCATGGTGTTCCTTCTGAGGTGTCAAACACTGTTGCTCCAGTTTCATAAAAGAGACTGGAGAGGTGTTTCCTTGTGGAAAAGAGCAGAAATCCTGCCCTGGTACAGGTGCCTGTATCACAACCGCGAGCGTCTCCAATGCCAGCAATTAGCATCATTACTGGCAGCATCTGAAAAGCAGCCAAATTCATGGAGACTGAACAAATCTCCCACTGCTCAGGTCCTTCCTTCCAGGGCAGGGCTAAAGCACATCCGTGGCCCTTGCAGGGGAAGCTGCAGTGCTTCTGTCACACTATTTATATCCACTCATTTCCAGAACTGGCTCCGAAAAATTCTATCTCCCCCAAAATATGGGGACTTGGCAAATGAAATGCCAGGTCTCTGTTTAACATAAATTATTTTGTTGGAGATGTGCAGGAGAACTATTTCAGCACAGCACAAGTGTTGTTGTGTCAGAATTAGGTCGCTCAGATGCTTAAGTTGTCATTGATGTGGCCCTGAATTGCCTCCTCCTGTAATTGTAGTTTATACACTCAAACCTTTTTTTGATAAACACAGGCGCAAATCAACACAAATCCCAGGCAGGTTCTGTGATGTCTTACTTGGAATTTGCAATGTGTTAGGACAAATGTTACAGTTCCCTTGACCTATATTAAAAATATTTAAATGTTTAAAATATTATTCCTTTCATTCATATGCTAATGAGTATAAACACTGCTCCAGCCAACACATTACAAAAGCCTAAATAGATTTCACCAGGACTTTACATCTTCTTAGTAAATTAGGTATAACACTTAGTAAATGGATGTGCTGAGGGGATTGTAAAGTTGCTGGTCAGCTGTGCAATAATAAAGGGACTATGCAGTCGTGAAAAAAACAAAAAGACAAATGTGTCATGGGAGTCCAAAAAAAAAAAAAAAAAATCATAGGATCTCTGTATTCTGCTGGGTACAGAAATCCTTTGGTGGGGATATATTTCCTGACCATATCAGAGAAATATTAAAGAGGAAAAAGTGTGAGGTTTCAGCTTGCAAGGCTTTGTTTCTGTGTGTGTGATTTGTCCGTTGTCACTGCTGAAGGGGTGCAGGCACCCGCTGCATCCATCCCTGCACATTCCTGCCTGATGCTAATCTCCTCTCTCCACTCTGATATTTCCCAACAATAGTGGTCATCTAAATGCTGCTAATCCTTTTAGCACGCACTAATAATTATGCATTAGCACAAATAATATTAAAGCTTTTTTTTTTTCAAATAATTACATATATAATGGATGTGTCTTTAAAAAGTTGTTTACAGCTAATTAACCAATGAATAATTGGTTTCTCTTCCCGAAGCAGGAGAAAGCTTGTCTTGGAGTCACAGTTAAAAATGCTTTCTCTCTCCCTTCTTTAAAACAGTTTTACAGATGTTGTTAGCAATTAAAACTGTTAAAATGCTATTAAACCAAAATTTCTTTATTAAACGGATTACTCAACCCAGCTGAATTGTTTTTTAAAGTACTGGATCATTTCAAATAATTTCCAATTTGGATGATCAGTGAATGGTCTGAACACACCAAGACCCTGTTCTGAACAGTTCAGATCCTTTAGTACCACAACACAGGCTGCTTGTTGCTATATGACTGGTTTAATTGTGGGCTGTAATAAAGGTCATAATTAATATCCCAACACAGACACTAACAAACAATTTTAAATTGCCAGCATAATCAAATGATGCAAACATCTATGAGCTACAAAAGTTCATTGCCGCAACTGACAATTTCTTAATTGTATTCAGTCATTCATGGAAATTTTATTAACATCGAACTGATGTATCCTGCCCTTACTCTGTCACAACACCAGGGATCTAATTTCATTATTTTCCACAAGATTTGCTTGACTACTGCCATGATTCTAATATTGCTTTAGTCCAGATGTTTATGCTATTTAAATTAGGAAGAAAAGGCTTTTGGGTAAACACAATTAAAGAAGTTTTTTTTCTTTTTTTTTTTTCTCTTTCCAAATTTAGTTTAACAATCTTCTTTTAATTAATGAATATAGCTGCAAAGTAGATGGGTTTTTCCCCCTCATTTTTTATGCTCATTCCCCACTGTGTGCAACATACATTGAGTGTATGGCTCCAGCTATTTCTAAATATAACAACCTTTTAATTTTTCACTTACATTTGAGTGCTCATTAAAGTGAAAGATAGCAGGGCATGACAACTGCACTTTTCCTCCTTTTACTCTTAAATCAACCCCAAATATATTTTGAGCATAACAGAAACAGTTTAAATCTTTCTCCCTCCTCCCATGGTGTTACCCCCCTGAAGTGGATCTATCACTGAAGGATAATCCATATTTCTGGTGCCTTAAGTGTTCAAAATGATTGTACAGCACCAGCTCTGTGTGACAGCAGAGGAATCTGGAGGGCTGGGACATCGGCATCCAAAGGATTTTGCTTCTGCTTTTTGATATCACTGGGATACATTTTTTTTCTGCTCCTGTTGGACAACAGCATTTCATTCATATCAAATCTCTTTCCTAGGAAACAATGCTCTGATGGCTAAAGCAGGATTCCCCTCCTTTTGTCTGTCTTAAAGCAAGCCGGTTTCCATATTAAAAAAAAAAGAATTTGTGCATGAAAGAGCTAATAAACATATACAGGGCTTTATTTTTTATGAGGCACAGCATTCTTTCAGTAAGGTCAAAACATGCCCAAATACTGAGCACACACTTCTACACCAGAGCTTTACACCACAGCTTTACACACTGGAAGATTATTCCTAAGTGCAAAACTTGATAACTTCACAGTGCAGAACACAGGTTTTCAAAAATAATAGTCACACTCTTTCCAAAAACTGTCTTGAGACAGTATTTTTGAGGGATCTGAGGAAGAATTTTCAAACCAGCATTTTGTCAACATTTGTAAAAAGCCTGAATAATGTGTGTGATTTGAGCCGACTGAAGATTCACACCGCGCTGTGCCAGACACTCATCAGATGCACTGAAAACTTCCTGCTGTAATTAGTTAGCAACTGCTTTTGTAATTCACCAGCACAAAGATATTTATAAATACCCTCAGCATTTGCTGCCCTTACGGAATGGGCTATTTATTCTGCGTGCAGAAGAGGTCATTGCCACCCTTCCACTCAGCAAAGCCCTCCCCTGCCCGAAGCCGTGGGCGAAGGGTGCCACAACCCGACTGAGCTACGCTATTATTTTTTTTTTTTTTGTCTATCCCCCAAACGCCACTCTCAGTCCTTTCCATGTGCAGCAGCATTTGGGAAGCCAAAAGTCCGACGGGGTTGTTGTTGGGGCTGTTTGGTTTGGCTGAATGGAGGGCAGGGAGCTCTGTGAGCCCCCCGGGAGCCCGGCAGTGCCGCAGTGCTGCCAGCGGGGCGAGCTGCCCATGCTAATGCTGCTCCACACTTTTCCCTGGTTTTCTTTTGTATGGGACCAGGAATCAAACCCAGTGGGACTTGCACACGCGGAGAACACACTGAAAAACTTTATTACAAGAAAAAAAAAAAAAGGACGTCTTTACGTTAATGGAGTAAAACACACCCACTGGAAAACGATCAGAACAGTTCATGTGCACAATTTGTTAGGATTTTCTGTAAAATACCTCCAAACCTCGGTGCTATACCTTTACGTGTTGCTCTAGTTCCATCATGTGCTGATACGGAGATCTGTGTTTGGCAATCTTTCCAAGTATTCCATGTCAATTTTACAAAAACTAAAAATATTGTTGAAAAAATATTATCCCAAGAACATACGTAAAATTATAAATATTCAGCACATCAAGCTTTTGATATACTTTAGTGCACATGAACTGAGTAGCTGTCAAAATTACAACAGGCAACTCAAGTAATTATGCAGATTTATGCAAAACATTAACAAGAAGAATTAAATGCACAAATGAGGTGGCTACACTTGAATTGTTAAGATTATGAATAATTACCATGAATCTTTTTGCTCTTAATATAACTTGTTTTTGATAAACAAAGCCTTAATTATCAGAATACTTTTGAGAATTTTGGTGACCTTCATTAATCTTACAAAACAAGTCTCTTGTGTTCTGCATTGTAAAAGGCACATGCTTAGAATAAGTACACAAACCATGGGAAAAGCATATGTTAATGGCTACTACAAACCAGTGAATGATACCTCAGGTTGGAAGTAGACAGCATTCTGCACACGTAGGTGAAATAATACAGAGTATTTGGAAGTACTCTGGGCTGAATAATATCTGACAAAGGCTAGGAGAAGGCTGCTATATGAGAAATTATTTCATTTGGCAAAATAACAGGTTGTTTTAAGAACAGAAGTGAAATATCAGCCGACTAATTTCTCATCTCGGAGATACAGGAGGTGCAATAAATCATTTACCAAAGCCATAGAGAACCCCAAACATCCCCGCCCCCTCCTCGCAGCCCAGATTCGTCATCTCCTCCAAGGCTCAGCGTTCCCGAGGTGAACGTGGCTGCCACGCATCCGCCTTTTCCGCGCTCGCATCCAGCTGCCAGGCGGGACACGGGCAGCGATTCTCCCTCTGCTTCGCCACTGAGTTCAACGCGGCCCTCTCCCTTCCCGAGGAACAGTGGGACCTCTCCATGTCCCCTCAGTTAATTTCAGAATTAATTTGCAACGCTGTCATCGGCAGTGTAACAATCCGCTGCTCAACAGTTGCGATTCTTCATAACACTGTCAAAGGCCCAGCTGCCACCGTGGCAGCCGCTTCGCCCAGGCCCAGCCACTCTGCCTTGGGACCAGGAGTAAAGGAGAACTTTGGAAGCATTAAGTCTTTAATGCCAGCCACACTCTGCCTTCCCTAGAGAGCAAGCTGTCAGATCAATGGCGGGTTTGTCAGAAAATATCTCCCAGGGACTTGAATTTGTTTTGACAAATGTCAAATAGCTTTGATGCATAAAAATTAACTTAAGGAGGTCATAATTAGACAAAATCCAAACTTGCATTTTGCTGGTACTTGCATCACTTTATGTCCTTGCCATAACAAGACTCAAGCAAACACTATGTGGACAGCTGAAGCCCTGGACAGCAGGAGCCTCTGCTTGGAATTCATACGGTGACCAAAATCCTGTTGTCCATGAGGAAGGGCATGGGCTTGGCTGCACTTCCAAAAAGGTTTGCCCAGCTCATGTTATCTAACACAGACAAGCCTAGGTCACCATCACCATCCCAGTCCTGACTCCCAGCTCCAGTGGGGAAGAAGCCCCCCTCGGGGACACCACTCCTCCTCCCCACACCGTGCAGCCATGCTGGCCACAAAGTCTTCTTCCCATGAGCTCAGACCTCTCTTCAAGCACGTGCCCAGGAACAAGCCCATGGCTTGCTGCCTTTTCCCCAACCACTGCTCCCTTCTGCCCGTGCCAGGCTATGCTGCGGCTCCCTGCTCAGCCCCTCTGAGAATTCAGTCAGGAAATATTTCACTAGAAATGTTTCACATACTTGGTAGTGGTTGGAAGAAGAGGTTTTCAGCAAAATAAAGCAAGAGGATCAGGAAGAGCCCCACGAGAAATTCAGATCTCACAGTAACAGGCTCACTGATGGGGGTGTGCTCCCTGTCTGGTGACAGAACAGACATCATGCGCTTCCCAATCCCTTCCCTCTCCTCTCAGGGCTCCTCTTCCTTGGAGGGGTCACTTTTGTTGCTGCAAGGGCAGGTCAGTTCTTAGATCCACTCAGTTGGTTCCTTTTACACAAACAGTGATTGGAATATCAATTTCCAGGACTTTTTACTCCTGGAAAAACTGATATTCAACAAGTGAGTGTTGCATGAAGGCCTCCAAATTATTTCGTATCAGCCAACACACAGAAAACACATCCCATCCCTAAACATCACTTCTGGCTACAGAACAAGATAATAGGTGCATGTTCTGCTGATGTCCCCACACTGCATTCCTGAACTTCCAGGAGGTCTCCATCACTTCCTTATAATACAGCAAACACCTCACTCCTCTTGCCCTGTGGGGTAAATATTTTAGGTAGCATGGTAAGGAACTCTGGAATTCCAGCTGAACTGCACAAATCAATAAGCAGTGAGGTTTTCTGCGATGTATTTTGTTCGCTTTGTGAACTGCTGGTGAGCTTGAAAGCTTCAATCATCCAGAATCAAGTGAATCAACACTAACATTCCTCAGCAGAGGAAAACCCTGATGTCCAGTGATGTCAACAGGGAACTCCAGCTGGGACCTGAGAGTCACAGTTTTCCTGCCTAAGTCACTGCCTTCCACAGAGCCACCAACAGCATCCCGCTTGTGAGAGGAAGGAGACAGGCAGAGATCAAACCCAGGTGGAAATTGTAAAATGGGTGGATTTAGTGTACTACAAAGGAAAAAGCAGGCAGTTTAAACTCCATGCCTTAACACAGCCATAGGAATCAAAGAACAGCTACTCGGTGTTATCGAGTTACTTTTCAAGAGCTGCTCAAAGCAAATACACTCTGCCGGCCTCAGACCTTAAATGGACTATTCCTGTATGGCTCTGATTTTTATAGTAATGTAAAAATAAAAAATATTGGAAAAGAGGAGCCTTCCCATGAAAATTCTGACAGAATCTTAATGGTAGCAGCACTACTGGGAGCTGCTGTAATAATAATATTCTTCTTGCTACTTGTGCCTATTTTCTTTTGATACCATACTAGCAGCAGTCATTTCCTAGATAATGAGCCTGTTGTGGAGAAGGGCTAATTTAGAAAATCAGAATGGGGTTACCACCAGCAGACATTGTTTTCTTAATAAATGATCATTTTATTTTGAATAAATGTGAAGTTATACCCTGTCAAGATATTCTTGCTTTACATGAAATTTCCCAGTATCCAAAAGATTAGTGTAACATTTCTCCTTAAACAGACAGTGTTGACATAATTTTTCCTAGTCCCTTATGTAAAAGCATGAGAAGAGAAGAACTTTACTAAGGAGATAATGTTTATTTAGAGACGCAAGAAATTACTAAGTAGCTTCCAGCGCCTTTTTTCCCACTGGAGTTTGAGCATGGTGACCACAAAACACCACACAGCATTTTAAGGGAACAAAAACTCACACAGATCACGACCATGCAAAAATAATCAAAGACGACTGGTTGAGGGTTTTGATCTACCAGAAGAGAATTTACAACCTGATGTATATGGGATTAATCAGGCTGGACTGCACCAAGCTTGCACCAGAGACCCACCTGACTTAGGCTATTAAGCCAAATATTGATGGGAAATGTGGTATTACCTAAATCAAACCCCCAGTGCTGCCCATGCCTGAGGACAGACCATACTCTACTACAGGAAATTCCTGAAATAAGTCCAGTGTAAGGCCACCAACACCCACCAGCAGGAGAAGAAAGGAAGAAGACATTCCTTAGATTTGTTGGGATAGCTTCATCAGGGATACAGGGATATGATCTGCAGGCTGTGTGGATTTCAAAGCAGCAAGTTTAGCATAAGCTGGAGGGATCCAGAACTGCAGCAACAGCTGCGATGCTCATCGAGCTCCGTAACAAGCTTTGCAAATCGTTTGCTGTTGGCACCTGGCTCTATCATTAAGAACAAAAACCCACAGCAAACAAGGAAGAAAAAAGAAATAATGACAGATTCTCTCTGGAAAAAAAAAAAAAAAAA
>VXAC01010020.1:794515-879766 GCA_013399225.1 Rhipidura dahli
AACAAAACCCCAACATCATAAAAAACCACCAAGCAAGCAAACGTTTGACTCGCTCTCATCTCTTATGATTTCTACACAACTTAATCTTCCTTAAACAGAGCCTTTTCTTGAACAACATGTTTTTATCCCAGAAAGCTCATAGATGTCTGCTTTGGATAGACCAGTTCTACTTGGGACCTAACAGATATATGAGATGCCACCAGACTTCTTATCTATGTTGTCTTAAGCATGGCCATTTTAGCATTCAATAAACCCCAAGAGCAGCAGTGCAAGCCAGCGAAGAGCTCTTGTCTCAGGGTTAGCATCCCATCACACAGACAGGTGTTTCAAACAGAAATCCAACAGATTTAGTCTTACCCAGAATCCAGCCAGAGACCAATTCCCAGGCCAGTGAACAGAAACCTGTCAGACAATCACATCATGACAGTCAATGTGATAATTGGTCTTCTTCCTTTTAAAGCGTGAGTGAGTTTGGAAAGTAAGGTGAGCTCAGGATCAAGCTGCAGAAATGGAGCCTACGATCCTAAATTCAGCAGGAATGTCAGGGTGAACTGAAAGAAGTATCCTGTCAGATACTGGAACATGGAAAAAAGTGGCTCCCATCATCAAAGTCTTTCCAAAAATACAAAGGTATTAAATTCAGAGAAAACCAAAATGCCAAGAGCATCTTAGCCTTCAAGTTCCCTTTAAAGCCCTTCATCAAATCCTAAAGCCCCCAACAAGTGAACTAAATGCTCTCCTTTCCTTTGGCAGATACATAATTGAGGTTTGCTTTTAAAAGAAGGTAAAAATAAACAAACATTATTAGAGGGAATTCATTCCCAGAGAGCTTTTACAGCTGAACATTTATCAGTGTGTGGAAGATGTTACATAAAGTGCTTTTTAATCAAAATCCTCTCGATCACCAACACAATTTTTCACCCCTCTGAGCACTTCTCTCCAGATCTCTGTGGTTACACTTTCAACTTTTTGAGCATTAGTCTTCTGGTCCTGGTGCAAGACAGAATGGTGACAGGGATTTCATAGAGATTCATGCCAGGCTCTGCTCCCACTCCAGACAGGGAAATACTGAGATAAACTGAAAAACTGGTGCCCTTTGGGTCAAAATAGAACAAAGTGTCTGCTGTAAAGACATTAGCAAAAAGAATACTCTGCACAGCTCTAGTTTGGAATCATGAGGAGTTCTTTGTAACAGCCCAGGGATGTGTGCACACTTCCTGTTCCTTGCCTGTCGCTGGGTGAGCACCCGCACGTGCAGTTACCCACAGTCATACACGGACTAATTGCTGTTTGCTAATGCCTTTACTTAGTTAATCTAGGCAGACATTTTGGGTTAGGGCAACACAGAAATCCCACTTCTGACATTAAAAAGAGATTAAAATATAAAGTGTTGGTTTTCCAAGCCAGTGACAACAATGACTTAAATGTCTAATCCCATTAATTACCACCAACACCGAGGGTTTAGCAGTGCTGTTGCACTGAAGTGGCAGACAAACAAACAGGAGGGGTGTCTATCCTGTGCATTTACACAACACACACTTCTGCTTCTAGAGCAAGGGAAACTCTCGGAAAAGCTCTGAAAATGGTCTTTAAAAACCTAAAAACCTGGGTTTGGTTCTGGGTGCATCTGTCTCTACCAAAAGCCGTGTGGGTATATAAACTGCACATTGCTGAACATTCAGAAAGTTTTAAGAGCAGCATCATCTTCTATCTCAGACATCTGTGTATCATGAGCCACAAAACCTCACTCTTTTGCACCTTTAACCTTTATTTGAGGCTGAGCATCCATTTTAAAATCTGTATCTCCTTAATTGCAGTGAATTAAAATAACTCCTTCACTGAAAAATGTTTTTAGGAACTCTCTTTAAAACTTTCTAGTTATTTCCAGCATGAATTTAAGTAGTTTCAGCTTCCACTCCTTTGGCTTTTGTTACACCTTTGTTTTATATGAATCCACCACATTAAACAAAGCACTAAAAGTCAATAAAATGATTCTGTATCAGAATGCCATTGGATCTGTATCAAAATGTCATCTCATGCAGATAATGCTGCAACACACTGAGGTTCCTTGCGAGCAGCAAGAGTTTTCCAGAAAACAAAAGTCCTGCAAGTGGAACAAGTTTGATGAGAAACAAAATGATTTCCATAGCCTGGGACTCATCCCTGTTTTAGAGGGAATACCCAGTAGAGATATTTTTATATGAGAGATAAATAAAGAGAGCTGCTCTCAACCTTGCACCCCATATTCTGTGCATAATTGTGTCCTGCCTGGTTTGGAGAACTACTTGAATGTAGGAAAATGTGCATTTAAGATGTTTAAAAATATGATTTGTTAAAAAACACATTATCCCCATAAGCACTTGGTCAAAGAGGAGACCTGGACAAGAGTCAGAGGTTTATCCTGGTAAATCTGGCTGCTACAGGGCACCCATCCCAACTAAAATATGGTGGCTGGGCTCAGTATTCCCAAGGCATCCTCTGTGCAGGAGGATTCAGTGAATGCCCCAGAATGGGGAGTGCACTTCAAATCTTCCTTTGAGAAGCAGTTTGAGGACTCAGAGCTCTGGAGAGCCTTTGCAGCACCAGTATCTCCTGGAAGCTGGCACCTCTCTGACAGGCAGAAAGGGGGGTGTGAAATGGTGCCTAATTCAGCAAACTCACACTGCACCAGGGGGTGTTGGCCATGCCATGCAAGAGATGGAGAAAAGTTCTTGTGTTTATTCATCTACAAAGATCCAACAGCTTCTGCTTAAGACAGAACTTTTTTCCCCCCTGCAATGGCTTTCTCCAACACTTCTGGATCCATGGATCCACACCATGTAAGGATACAATTCCCAGAACCATAAATATTCCATATTAAGAAACTGGTGAAAGTTTGAGCTTTGGAAGTTCTAAGTGCAAGAAAACATGTACTAGCATACTCAGAAATAGGAGAGAACCTTGAAACACATCATTCCACTTAATATCCTTTTTTTGAAAGCATAAAATACACCCCATGCAAATGTAAAGAAATCACAGTGACAGTATACAATCCCCGAGTCCTACAGTCGCTTTGTTTTCAAATTTAACAGTTAATTTTTTCCATCAGTCATTTGAGCAGATGATAAGTGGGAAGGGATTTTAGTCATAAAAACTATCATTTGTAAAGGCCTCATTTAAATATGCCTTAATTAGCATTTTCATAACTGAGTTATCAGGTTTCCATTAAACTCTGAAATTCTCACTTCTGTTCCCACTGGACAGATGTCCACATTGCAAAAATAAAAACTGCACAAAATCTTACAACACTATAGTTGGCAGTAGCTGGAAAACAGTCTGGGAAGAGAGAATGAACGGGAAGAGCCAATCTTTTACCACCGTTTTCTGCACTGAATCCAACCATTGAGACAGTGTGAGAAAGTTGGTACTATCGATAAATAGAAAGTTTCTTGAGCGAGCAAAAGACAGGACTCCCATCCTTTTGGCAAGTCAAGCTGATATCTTCAATTAGTGCTATGCTAAAGAAAAGGAAATAAACAGAAACTCAGAAAAGTTAGAGAAACTCTCCAACTTTTCTCCCTGCAGATGATATCACATCTAAGAAATGAAGATGACATTCCTGGGCAGTCTTGGAATGATCCAGAGCTGGCACGCTTTGCGGAACTGCTCTTTCCCAAGACAGAAAAGTATTGAACTTTTTCCTTCACTGGAACTATAATGTTTAGAAAAAAAATCCCAACCCATAAAATTCAAACCCATTCTAGTCCAAAATTCAAAAGGAATAATCTGCAGTCAAGCTAGAAAGCAAAAGCCTAAATCCATATAACACTTAAAAATTATATAAACAACCTTTTTCTTCTTTTGAGCTCCAGTACAGAGAATATTCAGCTATAATCATTGCTTTGGAAAAGGCATGATTTACACTGCACAAAATACTTTCAAAAATAAAAAAACCCTCAAAATATGTTCTCTTCACTCAACAAAGAAGAAATATCAGGCTTAATCAGGACATTGCAGCATTATTTGCAGCAATCATGGTAAGTCAAGTTTGGCTTAAACTGTGGTTGTTATAAACACTCACAAAGCCTATTATTTCCCAGATGGCAATCTTACTCAAGCAGATACATCAAACTTCTGTTTCATTCTTATCAAATAAGGATGAACTTGTCACTGGGATAACCCCCAGCAGTGTCACACACCCTCCTCGGTAAGCCAACACTATGGTGCTCTTTGAGACCTCTTTTTCCAGGGCCAAGCCTTGAAGAGAAATGCCTCAGTTTCCCTGTTAAGCTGAACCCTTCCCAAAAGGAGAAAGTGGCAGCTGCTGGTTTGGGTTTGACTCCCAGCTGTAGATTTGGGACCTGACTGAAGCAAGCACGGGGCTGCTGAGGCTTTAATGGAAATGCAACGTTGCCTTCAGCCGTAACAGCAGAGAAGAGTGCACAGACACTTTGGGCTGAATTAATTATGTACATTGAGGCATTTACAGACATATTTATGGGCTGGCTACAGCACAGGAAGCTCTGCCTGGCTGCAAAACCTCCTGGCTGCTAATGCTGACTCTGCCATTGATTTGCTCTGTGACCTGAGGCAATTCACTAATGCCAAAATCTCCCACCTTAGGCACCTTATTCATATTTAAACCCTTAAACAGTGACCTGATTTCCAAGGTGTTGAACGTGCACCACCCCCACTGAAGTTACAGGTAGCTCTATGCAGATTAATCCAGGAAGCCAAATTCAGGTTTATTTTGGAAAAATTCAGCCATGGCCACTGTTGTTTGACCCAATAATGTTCCCCACAAATCCAATGTATCCAAATCCTTCTTCAGAAGAGAAAAACTCCTGTCAAGAAATCATGCAAGATAACACAAAAGGCAAAGGATCTGCACTTCTTGGGACAGAATCCATACATGTGTGCATATAAATACATACATTGGTACCTACAACTGTGCCTATATAGGGAGATTTTGAGGAGATTATGAGAAATAGGAGGGAACATTCAGCAGAACATTTAAGACAGGGAAAAGTGCAGTGAAAATCCTCCTGGGAGTCACAAGGAGGGTACAGCAATGCTGCAGCTTCCCTTCTTTTCCCCTTGAATTTCTTCCAAGACTCTTTAGGTATCTGATTAATTACCAGGATGAAAAACCAGGAGGCAGTAGCTTAACTCTCTTCCCGGATGGATGAAATTCTTTCAGCAAATTATTACTCTGGGGCTCCATGCTGCTCCTTTTTGCAGCATGCCATGGACATAAGGAATGTCTTTGCAGGAAGCTGTAGCTCACAGGCTGGAAAGCTCGGTGTGGATGCCTTAACAAGGATGTGGACATGAGTTTCCCTACAAGTTCCCAGGATAAGGCAGTTTCTAGGAACAGGCCTTGCCTCCTCCACAGCCTCTCCTTTCCTCTGGGCCCCTGCCTTTCTCCCAAGAGCATTACCAGGTGTGCATGAGCCAGGCTGGAGATGAAATGTGTATTTTTAAGATCAATTAATTCTTATTATCTACCGTATGTTTTAAAAGAACATTTTACCATGGTCCCATCCTTCATACAGAAATATTATCAAGTAATGAAGCCTCCAGTTCAGGGATTTGATGCTTTTAATAACATCTGCCAAGCAACTATCCAGACACCCTGGCTTCCATTTTAAGGTGTTCCAGTGCCTCTGGAGAGAGCAGGCAATCATGGAGTTATAAAGGCACCTAAGGACATTGTCTAAAATAGTCATTACATGTGATTTTCAATCCAAATATTCACAGGTATCAGTTTAATAGGCATTAAATAAAAAAAAAAATGAAGTGTTTTTATTCCTACAGAGAATTGAAACTGAACTCCTGGTTTCCTCTCATGTCCATTTGCCCCTCCCTTCAGAACCAGTCCCGAGGACAGTTCTGGAGACCCAGTCAAGGGTGAAAATTCACTCTAAATCAGTTCTTCCAGCAGACCTCTGGAAGTTTCAATTCCCTTTCTGCTGTGTTCACAAATAACAAGAGAAGTGCTTAAGGCAGAAATAAAGTGATTGAATATTTAAAAGGAAGGACAAGATGAGTGTGATGGTTGCCCTGCCAGACACTTGAGGTGGCCTGAAACAGCTGGGCTTGGTTTATACTGGGCAGTGGCACCATGTGTATGTTAAGGAAGAGGGACAATGTATATATGCTTCTGGTGGAAAGGAAAACCAGCCAGGCCCTCATCTTGGTTCAGTCTCTCTAACATCCTCTTTAAGCTCTTTCCAAGGCCTAAGTGCACTCCTGAGTGAACTGGGTCTTTAAAATCCAGGTGTTCTCTTGGACACAGGAGCTGTCATTGCATCACTATTCAGCCTCCATCATGCAATGGACTCACAACCTGGATTTCTCTGTGTTGTGCTCATCTTTGATTAGGAGTTGCTATGCTGAAGATATGCTCAGCAAGAAAAATTAACTCAAGCGACTTGCATTATTTATCAGCACTAATTCGGATGTACATTCATCACAAGCTGTAAGTGGCACCATTACAGAGAAAACAAAATTAAAAACAGGGCTTGCCTTCTCAGGAGGAAAAGGATTACCTTGTGTTGTCACCTGTGTGTGACATTTACCTTCTGTAACAGGTTTGTTTCAACTCCTATGCCATGGAACAAGACTGATTTCAAGAGAGCTAAAGCTGCTTAGGGGGTCCCTATGTCAAACAAGAACCACACCTTAAGTCTTGGGCCAGATTCCTCTCCCTTCAATGACACAGAAGGCAGATTTAACATTAATTACCTATGGCCCTTGTTAAGTTTCAGAGGGCCTTCTCTTCCTTTAATTTGATGACTTACCATGGAAAGAGATATTCATATCATCTACCTTAGCAGGAGAAGGTCTCCTAAAGTTTCTATAAAAATAAGTAGAGACCCAGCTGGGCACTCTGTTGACTTTTCCAGGCAGCTCAGACCCTGACTTTGGACACTTAAGCCAGCTGCTGAAAATGAGACAGTGTGAAAAAGCTATATTGTGCAGAAATCTTCCCCACTAATTTCTTACCTCTCCCAAAATCCAAATTTCTTTTAAGATCTTTAAAAAGCAACTTTGTTATGGCAACATAATGAATAATTAATGGTCATGGAAAGACTCACAGCAGCAGCACTTCCATATTTCACACAAGCTGCAGCACCAACAATAGAAATACCACATCCTGATTCACAATGGCCCTTTGGGAGTGCCATTTGGGAGCTGGAGTTCAGTGGGAAACAGTGCAAAAACCCAACAAGGTTGATGAGTTAGAGTCAAAACAATCTTATTCTGACAGATAGAGGACTATATGATTTTTATGGTTTTAATTTCTGAACTGATGTAATGGTCAAGGTCATACAGGGCAAGGTGGACAAACACTGATACTCCTATGAGCTGACAGCATGTGAACAGCATTCATTTAGGTGATGATTAAAGACCTCTAGAAAAAAACCCAAACCAAGCAAAACCCCCACAAAACTGTATTTTTATCTTTGAGAAAATTTTGCACAGTGGGACAGCAACATTAACTACTCAAAATTAGTAGCATGAAAATCAAAAATTCATATATATTCTAATGCCAGAACACAGGTGGCAGCTTAATCAACCATATGTGTACTCACAGATTTCCCTGTCAAGGTTATGAACATTTAAAGACATTTGCAACCCCTGACATCCACCAGGAAACATTTCCAGATGAAGCCCTGGACTCGTGTCGCCCTGGACTCGTGTCACCCTGGAGCCCAGACAGCAGAATGGACCTGACTTTCAGTACTCTGTCCTAAAATAATTAATTCAGTGCCATTTAGGCTGATGCCTAAACAGTCCTGCTTCTCCACTGAGCTGGGATCATCTCTTGGAGAAAGCATAAAGCCTTTTTTTCCTTGAGATGCATTCTCTCCTCCTTTTCCAACTGCTGTTTTCTTGCTTCACCCAGGGGTTTGGCTGATTTGCCGTGGCTGATTTTCCATGCAGACTCCAAGAAACAGGGATTGCTCACTGTGCAGGCACATGGAAAACTGCAGTGGCACCAGGACCGCAGGGAACAGTGGATGTATGTCTGGATCTGCATGTGAAATATCAATTCCCTATCTCATCATGGGTTTTCTCCATGTGCCATCATACTTTACATCCTGTATCACCATATATGATTTCCAAAGACAGCAGATACTTTGTTCCACGATTTTCATTTGGTTAATACCAGCAAAATGTTATTGTTTAGCAAAAAAACCAAGACAAAGACTAAAGTAAAACATTTCACATTACATGAAGGGTACAGGAGTATTTCAGCAGGATTCCACATTGCTGGGAAGAAGAAAGAAGTGAAAAAGAATGCTCTCACCAACACCCTAAAAAGGCTGACATGCTCTTACACTTAAAGAGTTAAGGATTTATCATTTTTTATAACATTAAGTACTTCTGTCTTTTCCTCCCCCATTCAAACATCAATACTACACCACTCAGAGAAACACTAAAAAGACCACTTCGGCTTCCTGAATGTTTTTGTAAATATTTATTGGTGTAAATCTGTAGTATTAGGATAGTTTAGGAAATGAAGACTTATAATCTAAAAGTCTGAGGTTTCAAAATTTCTACAAAAATGTTCAAGTACAATGTTTTTAAAATATGAGAAAGTTAAAGCACATCAGCATTTTCTACTTCTATCTCAGCCATAATTGCACTGAAATTCTTCTTATCACTTCAATAACTAACAGTATCTTATCGTATGACAATTAAGATCTCTGTTTGCCTTCGAGTAAATTCAAAGAGTTGTCTTTAATAAAACAGAATAAAGCAAAGATGTCAAGTATCATCTCTTAACTACCAAGTACCCCCCTGCTTACACAAAATTATACAGGATTAGTTTGCCTGGCAGTTTTAAAGCTACAATCTGGACTTTGTCAACTTTTTGGCACTAAAATTTAAATGAAACCCAAGAAGATTACAGCTGGCGGTGTCACTTTAATAGCAACTTTGCTGAGCAGCCTTGCAGAGAGTTCAGCTTCACCTGATATAAACCCCTGGATTGGGAAGGCTGCAAACTGGGAGCGTGAGGACTGCCAAGGACTGGGGCCACCTACGGCAGGCAGTGACAGCATTCCCACAGCCCGCTTGGCTCCCGAAAGCCAGCGCCAACGGCAGCGGGATAGCGGGAGAGGGAGCTCCTGCTGCCACAGCTCCCTGGGGAACGGGCTGGGACGGAGAGCCTGTGACCTGACTGTGCTCTTAGCACACCTCTGCATTGCCTTGTGGCAGGAAATGCCTGAACTGGGCTGTTCTCCTTGAGCAGATTCCAACTGATTCACCTCCACGAGCTGTGAGCAGAGGAAACTCCATTTCTCTGCTCAGGACAAATCAGATGGGCAGAAAAATCAAGGGGGCACGGGTAAAGCAAAGAAGAGACAACTGCTGCACCTTCTGGTGGCTCAACACACAGACCACTCTCCTTAATTCCGTCAGAAGCTTCTGGCAAAAGTTTCGCTCTCTGGAATTCTTCTTTGAATTCTGCCTCTATTTTGGACTTGTGCTTTAAAAGTAAAATTCACTGACAGCACATTGCTGGCTGATTTATAGAACAGTTGGTGTAACTTCCCAAACAGGGTTACAGTGCTTAAGATTCAGGGCCAATTTTTGTTCTTATAAAACTGTTCATCCTTTCCCCAAACACCCTCGGGAAGGAACTCCAGCAGTGTCCAAAAGAAGCAGGATGGAGCAGCTCCAGGCTTACCTCGCAGTGGGCTTCACAAAGCAGAAGGGTGGGAAAGAAACCTGACTTGAGATACGTTCCCCAAGCCACAGCTCAGAATGGAAACTCTGCCTCAATCCAGGCCTTCCAGAGTATCTCCCCAACCTTTAACACACAGGCAGGGGGAAGAGGGATAACAAACAATGCAAGCAACAGAAGAAGAAAAAGGAGGAATTCCATGTAACTGGGACTGAAGGAAACCCTTATCCGAGCCGAATGCTTGGCCTTGGAATGAGCATAAAGAAGGATTTCTCATTTCAATCTATGCCAGATGAAGAAAATTAAACGATTTTAAAATGGCAAGCTTACACAAGCTTATAAAATGCACTTTTAGAATGAGCTACATGAGCAACAGACATAAGAAGTCTGAATTTTCTATTTCTAAGACTATATATTTTCATCTGTATCCCCAGTAAGGGCAAGAGAAACAGTTATCAAAAGGAGAAAGGAAAAAGAAAGCAGCAGCTAAGAATAATGCATAATTCAGAGTCAGAAGTATTGGCCCTTGCCAGCTGGACAGCTACAGTAATATCTCCAGTGGTTTATCCAGAATTTCCTCAAGTGAAAGACGACGGTTTGTTAAAAATGACACCTTAGGGATGCATATATAATCCCTCTCTGACTTCCATGTCATCTTTCCTCAGTTTACTTCAAGTCAAAATGCATTTCCTTCCCTTGCTCCCAGCCCTGTAAGGTCAGCCCTGCTAATGAAAATCAAGCTGTCTTTTTTCTGCCATCAACAATAGTCAGATGACAAAATACAGGTTCTGAACTTGGCATGTTTAGTGTTGGTGATGATGCATAAGCTGAGAGCAGACAGCTTCATTTTCCTTTAGCTGGGCTGACCCTGAAGAGAGAGAACTGGGGGAAAAAAAGCCCAAACAACAAAAAACTTCTAGTTTTGATTAGTAGTAAAAGAGTTGAGCAAACATGACATGACACAGACGTCAGAGTGCATAATGTAACTGCATGAACTGCAGTAATATTGAGAGAAGGTAAAGAAATGTTAAAATTTGTGTAACCAACCTTAGGAATGCAGTTCATGATCTTTCATGTCTTAATTACAGATATTAATGCACTGATCAGAGACAAAATCAGAAAGGAAGCGAGGAAAAACTCCTACACCTACACCACTTTGTTTGTTATTTTTTCTCTTCTATGTAAATTCCAAAGCACACTTTTGAAGCTTTATAGCATGTGGCACAAACTTCCTGACAATCAGAATAAAATAAAACTCCACTGCTGGAATTTGCTTGTACCAGGATGTGTAGAAGAGCATCAGGGTTGTTGTGGGTGACCCATAAAACGGCAGCGCACCCGTAACGTTTTAGAACCTCACTGAAACAACTGTGCAATTACAGAACTTTCAACAGCAAGCAGGGTTTAAAGTTATCATGTAACAGCATGAAATTACACAGAAATTACAGTTTAGTGGTGCTGCTAGTTTGCAGCTGATCAGGAGGCCTGTACCATGCCCTCCGGTGGGGAAAACTGGTGCCATGGCTAATTATAAAACAAAAAATTGGCATTGCCCTGAGGCATCGCTCCACTGCCACTCTGCCTCCCAGCTGGGAGCAGCCAGGACCAGCAATCCATCACCTTTGCAATATCCTGAGAGCCACGGAGCAATGTGAGCTACCACCGGGTACTCAGCAGGGCTGTGCTGGGGGCTGCAGTGGCTCTGCTCTTCTGGGCTAAAAGGACAAACTCCAAACGTCCTGCCCGTGCTCAGAGCAGGCTGTGAGTGCAGGGAAGGGATGGAAGGAAAATGGAATGTTTGGCTTGGAAGGGACCTTAAAGATCACCTAATCCCACCCCCTGCCATGGGCAGGGACACCTTCCAGTGTCCCAGGCTGCTCCAAGTCTCTCCGACCTGGCCTTGGACACTTCCAGGGATGAGGCAGCCACAGCTTCTCTGGGCACCCTGTGCCAGGGCCTCACCTCCCTCACAGGGAAGGTTTTCTTCCCAATGTCCCATCTAACCCTGCCCTCTGTGACTTTAGAACCATTGCCCCCTGTCCTGTCATTATCTGCTCATAAATAATAAGACTCATCTTCCCTCCCATATTCATGTCACTCCAAAAAAAAATTCTACCTAATTTTATGTAGTATAAGAATATTATTTATACGACAAGATCAACTTCCTTTCTTCTTGAATTTGATAATTCCTCATACAATTCAAAACCACTCCTCTAAAAAGTCTGAAACTTTAATTCTTTAGAGTATATCCATTCACAAAACAACCACGAAACTCAACAGGAATTTGGGTTATGGAGGTGTTCCAGCACAAGGTTTTAAATAGACACTGACTGCACAGAGTGTGCATCAGCAGAGGGAAAAGAAAGACTCATCTGTGAGGGGCTATTGCAGCTCAGCTACTTCACTCTGCTAAATATAGAGTGCCCAGGATCTGCTGGGGTTAGTTATCGATGCTCTCAGCTTAATTTAAAATCACTGATATTTATTTTGATTATTTTTATGATAGTCTTGGACTTCCTCCAACAGCTACATGGCTTTTTCTTTTTTTCTTAGTAGAAAGATTTGCAGGGAATTTTAAGACATTTTTAAATGAGGGCAAAGGGAGACCCTGTACTTACAATAAATGGTGGGGAAATCTCTTAAAAACTGTCTGTTTGTGGGAATTGTATATATGGGAAATCAAGGCAGGAATAACAAAGGAAACATGCTCTGTATGCTGCAGTTCTCATAAGTTATGATGAATTGTCTCCTGCTTTCTGTGACTGCCAAAAAGTCTGTATTTTTGACTTTGTTCACAGTCAGAACTGCGAGCACATGACTCACCCATACAAGGTGGCAACCACTTAGGTTTTATTGGTGATGTTTTCCCAAACCATGCAAACATTCTGGGGGCTCAGACTCGCAGCATATGCTGGCTTCTTGTTTGCTTCTGTTCCCTGAGAAAGAAAATAACTCTGCCATCTCTTGCTCCAAAGTTCCTTGCTCTGCAGGTCTCCTTTCTCCTGACCCGGGCCACCCCTGCTGTGGAAGTTCCCAGCAGGATGTGCTGATGCCATCTGACAAGTTTTGTGCTTATCCATAAAACTCGGCGACCTGAAGTGGCGAGGACAGAGCCTTTCCCACAGGGTGCCCCCAGATGCCTGGGAAAGGGGGCTCTCCCTGCCTGCCCCTTTCCCAGCACTGCACAGGGACTCCCTCTGCACTCCGAGCCCAGGCAGATGCTCACCTGGTCAAGCTGGGCTGAGTCAATTCAAGGGTTGTTAAATCCAAAGCAAACTGATCCCTGCACGCGTTGGCATCTGCACGAGAGAAACTGGGATTTCACTACCAGGTCACAGGAAGTCACTGTAAGCCCCAAAAGGCTCACTAGCTGCTGTTTTGAGGAGCAATTTTTCCTGGGTTCATTTTGTTCCTTTTTCCATCTTTAACACCAGATTCTCAGCCAAAAAAAGCAAGCAGAGCTTTTTGACTCTCCACATTAGCCTGACTGAAGGTAAACCTCTTGTAAACTCTTCTCAAACAACAAAGAGATACTAATTTTATTACCTGAACTTCCTAACGTTTTTCCTCCACAAACTTAAAACCAGGAATATTCAGCAACAACATTCAATGGGAATAAGAACCATATTATGCCTCAAATACCAAATTCAACTGCTTTTTCATGTTGCACAATTTAAAAAGTATCAAGCAAAATTTTCTTTACTCTCTTCAATTCTCAATTCTCTTCCCCAAAAAGGTTTCTACACTGCTTGTTACATTTTAATACAGGAATTTAGCCTCTGGGATAAAAGCTGGAGCAAGTTCTGCATGAGAAAACTGGGAGCCATAATGTAAGAGCTTTGTAAAACCAACTGTAAAGCTTATAAACACGTGATATAAACTTTATACACGTGTGATGATATGTGCAACACACTCATGGAAAAAAACACCTTTGAAGTTCGCTGGAGGCAGCTCGACTCTGATTTAGCCAAGTTTTACAAAGCCACATTTTCTTGTAAAAAATGACTTTAAAAATGGGATTGTGAAATATGGCAGTGGATGTAGAATGACCTGACCTATGCAAACACATTCTACCTCTAGGTAATTAAACATGCTGATGGATCAGCCTCTCCAGCTCTTGCAGGCCACCATATCCATGGAAAACACCTCGGTGGGCAGGGATGCAACTCCTAGGAACAAACAACCAAAAGAAACTGGCAACAAAAAAGATGCTTCCCAGGAACCCCCGCAGTGAAGTACAAATGGCACAGCTAACAATTCAGTCACCCTACAAGCATTTAGGCTGGAAAAGACCTTTAAGATCACGGAGTAAAACAGCCACAAGCAAGTTTATCGTGAGAATTGCCTAAATCTGAAAGAGCACCAGAAGAAACAAGCAGGAACTCGGGAAAACTCGTCAGACTGCGGCTATAAGAGGATTGCAGTAACCTTTTTATACTTCAGTGAGGGTTTTACTGTCACTTCATTCAGAGTCAGTGAACACTCTCAGGATACACATTACAGCACTATCTGCTGAAGTGTTAGCATTGCTTTAAAAGCATAAATGGCAGGGATTTGCTGGTTTTCAGCAAGTATCACCATGGTGAAACTCTGTCGAGGAATCACACTAACACAGGCAGGGCTGGCATAATGTTTTACCTTGTGCTATCACCGGGAGCCTGCAGTTAGGTCAGGATCACATGGAATTGCTGTGAGGAGGTCACAGTGGCACATCTTGCAATACTAATTCAACATTCCCCGCCAACGGGCACGGAACTGGGCTGGAGCTCGGCAGCAATACTGCAGGAGCTCCTCACTGCCTAGGAGAACAACACTGAATGAGCCTGGATGCAAATACTGGAGCAGAGGAATGGATTTCTATCCTCTGAACGAGCCAGTCTTCGCTCCAGTGAGTTTCAAGGAGTCCAAGTGGGAAAGCTGAACTCTATAAATTGCCCTTCACTAAACCCTTCAATCTAAATTTGGCAGATGATCTGACCTGGTCAATACCCTGACAGCACATGGTACTTGCTATCTATTTCTAGAAAATATACATCTTTGCAGAGGCTATTTAGAAGGGAGAGAGCCCATCCATTTCTGTCATGCAGAGAAAATGTTCCAAAACAAAAAGGAGCAATGAGACTTTCCTTCACGCCGCCTTGAAACTGTGCTAGTTCACCTTACTGTTTTGATTGCCTATAATTTCATGTTTCCAAGATTTATAAATGTGCTGCAAATGGAGGAAAACATTGCTACAAACACAGGCTGTGTAGCACACTTCTAAACCCGGATTAGCCTTGCACCAATTCTCTTCTTTCCACCTCCGCACATCATCAGTGGCCAAATGCTTCTCCAACGCTGCAGAGGAGAAATCACACAGTGGGCGATTACGGCTCTCAGGGAAAGTTTCTTTTCAACTTTTTACAAGTCACAGATTTTAACTAATTCTCCATGGATGTTGCCAATACTGCTGCACATACGTCTTTTCCCTTCACTCCAGACCCTTTTCCAAAGCTCGTTTGAAAGGCACCTTTTAAGTCTCCTGAACACACGCCCTTTTCCCAGCTGTGTCCCACCCTCATTACCTGGGCAAACCTCACTGAAGCCAGGGGGCTCCTCATGTGCAAAGGACTTTGCTGTGCTTTAAGAGCAAATTAAAGAGTTGAAAATTTTAAGCCCTGCATTTTTGCAGATACCGTTTTAAGAACCTAAATGTCTTTACTATGATTCAGTGAGCTTTAAACCACTATTATTTGGGAAAAAAAATAAAAATCTGCCCATCTTGGGGCAATATACCATTCTTGAAATCAGGAGAGGAAAACAATACACATTCAGAGAACACAACAAAGCCACATCTTTTAAACACCCCCTAATTCAACCAGCACCCTGCACCTTACAGCTAATGTGACAGTTCTGAAAACTATGCTCTTTGATTGAGTAGCAGAATTAATTCCCACCTGAAAACTGCAGGACGGACCAGTGCATAAATTAAGTATTCTTGACTAAAACTACCTGTATTTTTCTGCTATTAACATTTTTAACTCTAACATTGCAGGATAAAATATCATTTTTTCAGGTAACCATTTCCTTAACATATAGTCTCTTTTTTTTTTTTTTTTTAGTTATATTGCAAGATGTAAAAGATATCCTGCAATTCTTTTTTTAAAAAATCTAATGCAATTTTTATCAGTGTGGCTTCAAGCCACTGACGTCATTACCAAAAAAACACAGTGAAAGAAAAGGCAGAATTTAATCTCACCTATGTTTTACTTTTCTATCTGGAAAGGAGAATAAACCAAAAATTGTCACCTCCCTCTCTTCTAAAAGTCTCGCACAGCTGTTGGATTATTTCCCTCCACCACAGCTCGGTATTAAAGTGAAGCTTAAGTGTAGGGGGGGTTTTCTATCTTTTATCATCAGGGTTTAATAAGCATGAAAGTTCAGAAGGCAAGAAGAAAGAGATATTTAATTGTTTTCATCCCAGAGGATATTCTGGTGCAAGGCAGTTGCTGATTCCTGCCGATAATACCGTAACTCTACATCTTCATACACACATTTCAATCCTTTCCTGCTTTCCAGCCTAATTAAGAGGCAGGTTGTGTAACTTTTGAAATAAAACATATTGACTTTTGTTTTCCCCATCCCTGTTTTGACATGGAGTGATTTGCCAAGGCAGAAAGTCCAAGCGCAACAGGCGCACGTATCACCAACTTCCCCATAATGGGCACGCACTCACCCATTGGATCAACATCTTTCCATTTATTAGCATGACAAAGGACACAATTATTTTGGATATGCCTGAATGCAATTTTCATTAACTTTGCAATGATTTATTAACAAAAGTGTCAGGAATGTAATAAAAGCAGCAGGACTCCTCAAAATGCCAAAATAAAAAAAAATAGGAGAAAGAAAAAAAAAGAAGAATACAGCAGAATTTCCAAACATGCCTTGCAGCATCAGGTCAATAAGGTTGCTTGATTCTATCAAAAGCATCACCATGGTGAGTGAACTCTGCAATTAACAAAGAGTAAGCACAAAAAATGCTAATATCTCATTTGAATGTAATTATGCACAGATTACTGTTCACTGGAACAAGAAAAGGGATTTTAATTGTCACCCAAAGTTACGTGCAAGCCCAGGATTCGAGTTAACTTTTTTTGTTCAAGAGACTTTATGCAACACTAAAACCGGAGAGTTCACAAATTCTCGTGTTCAGTGACTTTGTGAAAGGACTGCACTGACTTTGTACCAAGTGTGCAACTTCCCAAGTCCTTTTGTAACATCCCTCCATGTATGTTGGCAAGGTTAGTTTGTAATAAGTTTCCCCATCGTTTGCATTTTAATACTATTTGATCTCATTTACATGTTTAAATTTGTTCCTGTAATAAAATTCATTAGTATGTTTATCATAACCACATAATGAATATAGCCCTTATGTAAAATAAAAAATTGAAAGTACATTAGAGACATTACAAGCTGTTTGAAATTACTGTGCTTTGCATATTATACCTTATTAATTAAATTATAAATTATTTATTTATGTATGTCTTTAATCAGGGGCAAGCACTAGAACAATATTATATTAGTTTAAGAAACACAATACAACTCCAAGCTAATTGACACACAGACCACTTTTCCATCCACAGGATTCCTTTTGCCACAGGATGGCAAATGCCATTCCCTGCTGTGCATCAGGAGACACACAGCAGCTACTTAAAGGGCAGTGAGGGGAAGATGTTTCTTGTGCAAGTGAAAACTTAACTTGTTAAGATAATATCTCCTTTGCATTTCCTCCTTCAGAGCATAATTCAATCACATATGCAGATGGAACTGGAGAATAAGCCATTATTCAGGCTAATGCCACATTCACATTATACAGAGTCACTGATTTTTAAAAATTAATAAATGGAAAAAAAAAAACCTTTCAGTGTTTTGAAGTGGTTTCAAAAGTTCAGCAGACAAAATGTAGCATTTTATAATCACGGAGAATGCTAGGAAAATACCACAAGAGTGCCAAGACAGTTGTTTGAATTCATATTCTTTTTAAACAAACTGTTAGGAAGAAAAATTAATCCACTGATGTGCAACATTATTACTTTTAGAAAAAAATAGAGTTTATAAAAAAGAATTAGTATTTGGAAGAAAACTATCACGTATTAAAAACAAAACCCTCAAGATTACAGAAAAATGAGACTTGTATGTTTAAAGGTCAGTGGAACCTGTAGAAAATACCAAGGTATGAAGAAAGTGAAAGAAATTACGACAAGATGCCAAGAATAAAATGACCAAATGTATAATCGAGATGGAAGATGGGTTCAAAACTTGTTCCTATTCTGCTATTGAGGGCTGTGGTTCCGTTTCAGTTTCAGTCCCACTGGGAATTCTGAGCAGCTCATGTTGTGTCCTGTGAAAAGGGCTGACCGATGTGCACCTTTGCCATGGGCTCTCTCTGTGTCAGTCAGAATCCTAAAGAGTAGCTGGCACCAGGAGTAAAAAGCCTTAGAAGTGTGTATGTGGACAACATTCACCCTGACAAGGGAGATCAGAGCAGCTGCAAATGCTGGAATTTTTAAGAAATGGTGAAATTATGAACACAAATCTGAACAGTGATCTTTATTCTGTAGCTACAAGAATGGGTGCTTCATATAAAGGTGATATTTAGGAAAAAAGCCCCCTAAAGTTACTTTCCTCCACCAACCACAAGGGGAATATTGCTCTTGTGGTTGATGCCTCATGCTTCCACCCTAAAAAACTGCCCTGACAAACTTCCAAGTGGCCTCAGGAAAAGCATGGATCCCTTTCTAAACATTCAGTATTCCCTCGGGAGACACATCTCTGCACAGACCACTATCTTGAATCATGCTCTGTATCTCCAATATCTCATCAGGAAATAGGCTTTTAATGAATAACAGAACCACAGAAGTTTGGGAAAGACGTTCCAGATCCAGGCCAACTGTTAACCTGGCACTGCCAAGGCCACCACTAACCCACATCCCTGAGCTCCACATTTCTGTGTCTTTTAAATCCCTCAGGGACTGGGGCTCAATCACTGCCCTGGGCAGCATGTCCAGGACACCAAATCACCACATGCCCCAAAACCCCAATCAAACCAAAACCCCCAGGTGCCTGTAGCGAGGCTGTGGTCACATCACCATTCCCCACAGAAAAAAAACCACGCCCAGATTCCTGGTGAACACAAAGGAGCTGGGGAAATTAATTCCTATTTGAGGGGCCTGGAAGCACTGCACTTGGCACTGCTAATGGTTGGACTCGGTCTCCAAGGCCCTTTCCAACCCAAATGATCCTATGAGTCTATTATTTGAGCAAAGGATAATTGCCATGGATTTGGATGTCCACAAGCTGCTCTTGGACAGCACCAGGATTTGGCTGATCAGCCGGTGCAATCCTCGGTGCCTAAGGCATGGCCAGTTCCAAGATTTCAGCCCTTCCACCAAGTCCAGAACATTTCGAGGCTACCAATTATCCCAGAGGACACAGGGAGAAAAGAGCCAAATTCGTGGGCTGCTGGCTGAGTGTCCTGCTCCCTCCGTTTCATGGCTCTCCTTGTCTCCATGCCCGTTCCCTCTCCCCTTTTTTCCACATGTAGGTTCCTAGCCTGTCACAGATGTCTGCTGGGTATGGGGAAAACTCTCTAAGTGCTGAGAAGAAGGAGGTATTTGAGAACCTGCTTCAGATCACTGCAACAGAAGTGTCAGATTTACAATACAGCCACTTCTGTGGCCGGACTGTGGCATTGAGCCCCAAGAAAAGACTGGAAACCAGTGCTGAGCTGGGCACAGGCTGTCCTACCCTGCTTGGAGAGAAGGAGGAACAAAAGAGGAAACCTTCCAGGTGTCCCGGTGAAGGGCGGAAGGGACACCTCAGCTGCACTTCTGCCCAAGAGGCTTCATTAAACACCAGCCTCCATGGATTAAGACAGTGGCGAATTCAAGGATTTGGAGTTATCAGAATAAATGAATTTATCACCTCTTCTCAGTGTTACTGGGAATTCAGAGTTCAACAGAAGGTCTATGCAAGAATGCAAGGCACTTCAAACACTTGCTGAAAGTTGCTGAAAATCTTAAATTGATTAAAATGTTCATTGGTTCAGGGGGTTTGGGGGGGGGTGTTGGAAAAAGGAGGTGGGGGAAAAAAATTTGAAGACTGTATCATTACAGATCAGGCAACTGGTGCAGTATTTTGGAAAAGCCATAATTTTAAATGAAAATTCTAACAAAAATTATTAAAGATGTCAGAATTTGACACACCTTGGGATGGACAGAACACCAGCAGCTTTTTGCAGGCAGCAGGCAAGGTGCTGGTGGCCACTGCAAGCTTGACACCACAATTTAATTCTGACTTTCACAAGGACATTCAACAAGAGACTTTCTTCTTCAACTGAGCATTACTTTCCTCTCACAAAGCTACAGCAGCATTCTCGTTGTCTTTATCTGATACAGGATTCCCCTAAACAAGTCAGTTCAACTCTCTGACCTGCTTTCCTCCCCTCCTGCTCCATCAGACATCATGAAATTAATTTAAAAATATCATTCCTCTAGACTTTAGATAAGAGCTTATTAATACCTTAAGCTATGTCAGGATTAAAAAGGAAAAAGATAGATAAGCATTGATAAAATTGCTGTATTTCAATCAGGAAAAACATGGTTCAAGTAAGAAAATCTACTCATTAATTATCCTGGAGATGGTGGAGAAGGGAGGATACATCTGGAAAAAATTATTTGCATAGTTAAAAAAAGAATACAAATCTATAATGGGCCAAACTTCAGACTTTTACTGAAAAAATGACTGTGCCAAAAATGAAAAGAAGTGAAGGGTTTTAGGTATTAAAATGAAAGGGAAAAAAAGAAAACCACAAACTCCAAAACATTTGTTCTAATTAACCTCCTTCACTTTTGTCAGCAAAGAAACTATTTCAACAGACTATTCCAGACTATCCCTACCTAAGTATTCTATCAAGAGAAGGAGCAGCACAATATTCTTGTAATATGTAAAAAATACAGAAATTTTTTCTTCAAAGAAGAAGCCAAATTCGTGGACAAAGTAAAAGAGTGATTCTTCTTCTCAGCCAATTAAAAATCCTTAACAAACAATTGAAATGCATTAGGTATTTTCTGAAAATTTACATCATCGAAGAAACAGGGAAAAGACATCTGAAATACTAAATTATTCTAAATTCTGCTTCTCTTCTACCATTAAACATGATCTTTATCCGAAAAATGCCTGTGATGGTACAGGTAATAGTCCCATACACCTCACACCATCCTCAAAGCATTTTCATTTCGGGAAGCTCAGGGCACTGGCTCCACAAGGACTTACTAGTATAACCTACAGACAACAATTCCCAGAGTATTCCAGAGGCGTTTCAGTCCTTTTGGCTGCTGCAGATGACACAGAGATACAGAAGATGAAGAGCTAGGCAGGGATTCAGGGCTTGCCCCTCTGCTGCAGCTGTTTCAGGTGTGCATTTCTGTGCTAACAGGAACCACGGACTTCCCAAAGTGAGTGCAAGTGCTGTCCAATTCAAAATCCAGGATACTTGGATGTTTTGTCCAGTAGAAACATTAAGGGAATCATTATTCAGTTTCCTGAGATTAAATTCTCAACAGTACAACTGCATTATAAGCTTCTTTAAAGTGAATTAGTGTTCCCTTTAGCTGTATTTGACAGGGAGTATTGAATTACAGGCGTCCTGGTTTTGTGGGGTTTGGTTGTTCTCTAAGAGCTTAGAAGATTTCAGCTCATGGGATGAATGTTTAGAGAAGTTGTAAGTGTGATGGCAAACAGGGAGCTTTGACAAAAAGCATTCCTCACTTTTAACCATCACAGGATGCAGTTGTGTCTGCTGTAATAAATCCTTTACTGTACTGAGTAGTAAGAATCTATTCAACTGTCCTTAAAGTATTAATTTTAGTGCCATGATCACAAGCCATGTTATTACCTTAATAAAATTCATTTGGTTTACAAGTTAAAATATCCGTGGTTTGAATATTGGAATAATCCAATTTGATTTGGGTAACAATGTGAATACTGCTTACATAACAATTGTGAGTCATTTTCTAATGGACTTAAATTATGTGTTTGTAAAGGACATTGACAGATAATATATTTAATTTTCCTGGGAGCAAACTGGAGATCTTTAAAGAAGGAATGTCTAAGCTAAAGCACATTAGATATTTCAACATGTCTTTAAATTGTTAGTCCAAAACAAAGGCATTATCCAGGTCCCGTCTACTTTTGGTGACACGGAGGAAATAAGAACAAATAAAGCCCAACTTTCCCTAACTCCCTTGGAAATAAAGAACAACAAACATGTCTTAGACAACAAGGATAATTTAGCCATTTACATGAGAAAAGTGCTATCCAGGTAATTAAAGGTAAGCAGCTGGATCCCACCCTATGGCTGGTCAGTTGGATAAGCCCCTTGTACAAAGTTTGAACAGTTACAGATATTAACAAGCCACCATTCATTAAGAAGCACCTTTTCCATGGTAGAAGAGAGGGTGCCTGAATTTCAGCAGAGCCAGCTCATATTATCCTGCACAAAGTGCTCTCCAGGGCCAGGAGACTCCACACTAAACTGTGGACAAAGCACTCTGCAGGATCAGGAGTATTACTTTCTGATCTGAGACACCTCGAGCTTGGCTCAGTCTGCAGCAACACATGTTCTGAACATACTGAGCACACTGTCAACGCTTGGAAAATTAGTAATAATTGTGGAAATCTTTGCAGGACTTTTTCCTGTGCCACAGAAGCGAGTTACTGCAATCTGCTCCTTCTAAATTCCTTAAAGAATAGTTCTTGTGCTCCTGGCAGGCGACCAATTGGACCCTGATTTTGGCAAAGCGTTGGGTCTTGAGTGTTACACATACACACAGCTTGTGAGGATGCGTTTCCTGATGAAGCTCCTCCTCTCTCAAATGTCTGAGGGCAGCAGCTAACCTTGGTTTAACTCCACTGATTTCAAGGAAATTGAACTGAAGGGATGAATTTGGAGCAGAGTCAGAGCTGAGTGCCATGGAAGCACCGGGCAATTTATAAGGAATGAACTCTCCTCGTAGTCTCGGTACCTTCCGCTGTGAGCAAAGGCCAAGTACTGAGAATTCTTGGATTTATTAGTGGAATGAAGATTGATTCAAACAGGAAATGAACTGGATTCAAATCATAATATTCAGATAAATAAAAAAGAGTTTACCTATCAGAAGCTTTATCACAAACCTAATCATCCTCATTTTACACTCCAATAAAACAATCTATGGCTGGCTCTCTTTTCAAAAGTTTTTAAAACCCAGAGGTGAATTTAAAACAATCACAGAGGCAGGCCCTTACTTTAAAAGATGACACACCAATGCAAAGTAATAATGTAACACCCGATTCAATAATTGTCTGCATTTAGATAAAATATGCTTCTGTATTTCATCATTAGGTATTTCTGAGCCTAGTGACAAGAGAGAGATAAAGAGCCTCAAAACTCTCCACGACCATAACCAGAAATGAAATTCTCAGGAAAACAAATACAATAAGATGTTCAGTGAAATGAAAACACAGGTCTTTCAGAACAAAGATGTGTGTGTGTGTTGTGGGAATCAATGTACATACAAGTGTGTGGGGTTTGTGTGTGTACACACACACAGATCGCTGGCACGAGTGTTTAACGGGTTCGCATGCCACATGTATTTAATACACACATTTATGGATTTCTACACAGCTGTATGTATTTTTTCCTTGTTGTAAGTTAAGGGTTAATGATGTGGTTGGTATGAAAAGAGTAAGATTTTAATTGAACACCAAAGTTAGTGGCTACTCTTAGGCTTGGTTTGTTTTCATCTTCGTTGCGCAATGGTTTTGAGAAGCCAACAGAAGCTACTGAAATATTTTCTCTTGCAAAGTCTGTTTGCTAATCAGTAGTGGATCTAATCAAGGACCTAATAAGTGCATAATGGTACATTTGCTTCCCAGGAGAAACCACTGTTTCTCATCATACCAGAAAATACCCCCTCTCAAGGTGCAACCAGGATCCATGGACTCACTGCAACAGTCTAATAATTTAATTGCATGCCCTTAGGCAGGGATAACTTAAATTACAATTAGGAGCTCTAGCACTGCTGCTAACATCTGTGTGATGAACACTGCACTGATTAAAGGCTTTTAAAAGAGAACTCAGCACTTCACACTCCAGAACAAGTCACTGCAGTAACTTTGAAGTCCTCTATCGGACTATTTTAATACTTGTGATGCACTCTGCCTAGTCCTTCCTGTGGGGATTCAAAGGCTCCGGGCTCAGTGTGGTGTCTGCCCTTTGAAGGCCCACAGGGCCGTGCTTACATTAGAAATACCTTTTATGCAGGTGTAACGCACACAACACAAAGTCATTGCAAAGCACTGGAAGAAAAGCCCCGGACACAAACACCTCCTTGCCACCACCTCCAAAAATGCAGTGGAATGCAGAGCTCCCAAAGCCATGGGAATACAAGGCCTGTCCCCTCCTCTGCACCCAATCCCAATGGGATTCTTCAGTGTGCACCCTATGTACAGGGCTGAGGACAGAGAGGAACCTGCAGGAGCAGCCTGAGCCTTCTAGGGGAGCTCACTCCAGTTTTAGACTCAATCCATGCAATGGCTCCACATGAGGCAGTTTTTGCACAACCCAGTGATTTTCCTGTTGGCCTATAGGACTGTGTCAGTCACAGGAACAGTGACATAAAGAGAGCATGGGACTATGTCCAGGCTGACCTACACAGAGTCCCAGAATCCATGAATATTGCGACTGTGCAATCACCTCACCAGTACCACCCAGTGACCACAGTGGTCAAAGTCTGTTATTTTAGAGCAAGAAGAGCCCGAAGACCCAATTCCCAGACTATTACACAGGTACAAAACTCCAAAAGCAATGGAGGTCGCAGCACCAAGAGGGCCCTGAATTTATTCCAATCCTGCCCCCAAAGCCATGGTGTCTCAGCACAGTCTCCCATCCCAAAAGCAACGACTCCCCAGTGGTTGGCAGTAATCATGAGCTAGTCATTCTTTATGGCATGTTTTTAGGAAGCTCAGCATTCCTGTTTGAGTCCATCTTGGGAAGCCCTCTCTGCTTGAGAGGGCAGCAGGCCTAGGGAAACACAGGTATTGCACATATGAAGCAAGAGAACTGTAATACATAACTTTGATTTTGTGAAACACTGCAGAACTCAGCAATGCATAAGGCTGACAGCTACACTGAGCCTGAAGTATGTGAATAAAACAGTTTCCCTTTTCTGACAGGAAATTCCACTGTTTGAGACAACAAAACAGAAAGAGCAGCAGCCCTTAAGATACAGCCCACACAAAATAAACTTTTTTTTTTTTAAGAAGAAGAATCTTGGCATATGGTAACAAAAACTATATAATTCTCTTGATCTTTAATCTCTATGCCAATGTCTGTTTTACAGATTATGGCCTCAGCTACTGACAAATCTGCTTAGTGAGTTTTTGGCTGACAAATCTGGCAACACAAATGCTGTCTGAAATACATTCAAAAGGCTAAACATTTTCATAATAGCTACTTTACACAGCTTAGTAGGTTTCCCTTTAGGACACCAATTTGATTTTTTTAAAGTGACAGAGTTAATTTTTATGATTACACACAGAACTGAGATTTTTATTTAATACAGTGGGTCTTCTAAAGCTTTTCAAGGGGATCAACCACTTTGCCAACAGACGGGTGTTACAGCAGGGGTGATTATAGTAATTTTTCATGTAATTGGGAGTCACCATTTGGTTGCTATCTTTCACTTGCTTGTTGCTTCATCATATAATCCTTCATAATGGGGGTTTGTTGTGCGTCACAAGAATGTGCCAAGCAGCCAGGAAATAATAAACAGAGGAACCCCCTGGCTCATGGGCAGCATGAGCGTTTTAACATCTGCCCAGCTTCCTTCAACTGCAATAAATTTCAGCTGATAACAGTGACCCAATATGAAGGCATTTTGTTGTTGTTGTTTTTAGGACAAAATCTTGAACATCACACTTCATTATCTCAGCTCCAGTGGCACAATCCGTGAGGACACAACTTGCTGACAAATGGCATCGCCTGATGTGAAAGATGGTCATTCATCAGGAATTAGGAGAGACATCAAGTTCTTGCCCCGAGATGTCTGGGCTCTCTGAGAACTGCCAGAGTTGTCCTATGCAATTATCGGCTGCAGTTGCTTGCATGGAATTATAAATAATTTCCCTGGAAATCCTGCAGCCATGCCACCTCTGGTTGTGATCTCACCCGGTCTCCTCCAGCAAAGAAAGAATAAACAGGGTCAGTTGACTACAGCAGGAGCTCTCATCACATTCAGGCTGACACCACAAAACACGGGAGTACCTGCTTGACATCAAACCCAAGAACTGCACCCTCAAAGTTACTGGGATCAGTTACCACGGTAACGTCAAGGAATTCTGTAAATTTTTGCCTTTATTTGTAAAGAAACAAAGATCCATCTTTCAGTTTCCCTAAATTTAAAAAAAAAAAAAAAACAACAACAAAAACCATCAAAACCACAAAAACATTCCCAAATTATCATTAAAATAAACCTCCCTTTAATATGCTACTACCCAGAAGAGCACAATTTACCACACGGAATTCTTCCTCTGACTTGTAGGTTTATGCTTTTATATGTTGCCTCTTCAGCCTCCATAGGCAAAGAGCTGGACAATCCCCTGGCTGAGAGATGGAAGCCCTTTGGAGCAGTCTGTCCTGAAGGCAGCAGAATAGCCCATCACCCAGTGCACTTCCCCTTGCCTGGAGCCAGGAATTTCACTTCCTGGATCATTAGGATGAGAGCGCCATGTTCACAGCTCTGCTTCAGTGAAATCTCCTCATATTCCATCTCCCTCTTGTTAACTAAGAAAATGCATATTCCCATTCCAATTCTGCCAAAGCTTTCTGAAATATGCTGTATAAACTGTACTTAAAGGTGCAGAACAAAGTCCCTGGCTGAGGAATAAAGACCACAGGTGACCGTACTACTGACATTCCTGTCTTCCCCATCCAGCTCAAGAGCGGACAGCATGTTTTGGCAAGTCTAAGTAGTCTCTTTCTTCAGCACTTGTAAATTAATTCCATAACAAAATGCAGCCCGTGGTTGGCCTCTTTCATCCTTCATACAGACACATAATACAGCATCAATGTATGTATGGTTTTAATTACACCAAACAGAAAACTAAATAAAAACCTAAAATACAAAAGGCACATTTTACTCCAATAAACTGGCTACTGCTCAAGCAGCACAAGCTCTTTTATATTCATATAAAACATTTTCAACTCCAGAATGATGCTATTAAAATTAGGAAGTTTAAGTTTTATTGAACTTGGTAAGTTCAAACATTAACATCCTAAACCTGACAACATTTATCTGGTTTTTATTTTCACTACTACAACAGTTTCAATATGCAGTATGCCAGGAGGTTCTTGCATGGATTTTTGACCAGTCCTATAACAGAAACTGTAGATTCTGGCAGCAAAAAAGCATTTGCACTTTCTGTACCAGAGCTGGGGAAGGTAGTCTGGGACAACAGGACAAACATATTATCTTGATGTTCCTGCTAACTGATGGGTTGTTATTAACTGTTGAACTGCTTAATTAGGTCTTCTAGTTAACAGGCTGTTATGATTAGAGGGGACAATGCCTGTGCGTGGTTGAGCTATTGTTTCAAGCCATTTGCAAATTCAGAAGAAGCATCACTCAATTCACGCTCGGGAGGATCTCTCAGCAAGATGAGAGCAGAGCAGCTTTCTCTTCTACACAGGAAAACTCTCACTCCAGGCAAGAAGTGGGTGAATTCCCCAAACCAAATACATCCCTCAAAGGATAAGAGATCACCCTGTTTTGACACCTGGGGCACAGCAGAGATCACTGACCAGGGCAGACAGTAGAGTTTCATCAGTAGAGCCATTTCACTGCACTTGGGCTCCTCAGCTTTGTTTCCATTTTCTCTGAGTTAACACTCACTTGCTCCACCTGATTTTAAATGACATTTTCCCTTTGCATCTCAATGGCACAGCACAGTCCTTTTCCTGCTATTTTAGGCTCTTTCTATACTCTTTTTAGAATTCCCATATACAGAAGCTCCTTTCTACACTTCTATTTACCTTTTCTAGTCACCAGCTGGTGGTTTCATCTCTTTCTAGAAACCACTCAGCCTCCCAATTTAGTGCCACGTTCATTCCATTTCTCCTGGCCAGCTGCCACACCTTCTAGGCCCACTTTGTCATACTCCTCTTAAAAGATATGAAACCTTGACATAAACCCCGCTTAGCAAATCCACCCCCTCCAGAAGGGTTGCCAATTGCCCAAAATTTCAGAAGGTACCATCAATTGCTTATGGAACCAATCACTGTTTGTTGTCACCCTTTCTTCTTACTTCTTGTATTCATCATTTCTCCTCAGTTTTACCCGGCCACACATGAGAGACCATAACTGCACTCGATTTTATAATTAGACTAATACTGCATAACTACACATTGGGAAAAACTCCCAAGGAATTCCTGCTAAGTGAAGATAACATCGGAGGCCGCTGTCGCTCGGGGGAAATCAGGTCAAGTTACATTCTGCATAACCTTCACAATCCTCTTTGCTTCAACACAAACATGATAGAGTATTTCAAGGCATCTGATTCTTCCCCTCCAACTATTAAGATCTGTTACATGAACTTTTGCCCCATTTTATTATAAGCACGGGTCAGCAGAATCACCATCTGTACTGCAGAGTCTGGAACACCCTGTTCCAAAACCCTCTGAGGGCATATCCCCTCTTTTGTGACAAAATGGACTTTAATGTAAAATGCATACTGCTAAGGAGCAAATTTCTCTTATTCACAGACCAGCCAGTAAAAGAAGAGTTCAGTTCCTTTCCACACAGAGTCTTGACCTTTCTTCAGGTGGAAATTATGCACAATATGAGGTAGACATACCTGGTGAAAGACAGAATGATTGGGAAATTATTTCAGAGGAAACAGGTGGTAACAATTTTCATTAACTCCAGCTCTTTGCCCGAGCTGATCCCATAACCCAGCGGTTTGAAGACCTCAATGCAAATTCTCAGCTGCTGCCATCATTCCACTGACTTCAGTAGCAATTGATTTCAATCATACCTCACATCTAGGGATTTTTGTCTCACAGTTCCTGTTGTGTAAAGGGCTGACTATTGAAAACACTGAAATTAATCTAACAGTAACAAACTCCTCAATTCTCACTCCAGTCACCAAAATACCAAAACCACTTTAAACAGTACAGTCCTAGAGCTACTTGATTACATAAATTCCTGGCCGTGTACAGAACAAAATCCCCGCGTGTTTCGATTCATGGGAATGGCGTGGAATGGATTCCAGACAAATCAGGTTTGCCAGCTTGTTCGGGACACCAGGCTGGTTTCCCTTCCCGTTTCACTTGTTGCTGTCAGTCGGCTGTCAGAGACACAGATTTTTCAATAAAAAATAAACTCAGACATGAAATCATAAAGAGGTGTCTTGGCACGTTCAAAGCCTGTTTTGGCAACTCACAAAACGATACAAAGGAATCAGGATCCATTGGGCCTCGGCCTGGGAAATGTTATTCAATACAAAGATGACACAAGTCTTGCACTTCCCTTCCCTGGCCCTTATTTGTTTTACCTATCCCAGTCCTCCTAAATTTTTTAACCAGTGCTTTCACACTAGTGATTAAATTAGAGCAAAATCCAGCATATAAATCTAAAGAATAAATTTCACTTATTACAAGCAGCCTTCTACAGGTTTTTCTGAAAGTTCTAGGAAAAAAAATGTTGCTAATTGTATGTTATTTATGCAAATGGGAGACAACTGGAAATTTTCAGTTGTCAACCAGTACATGCAACCCTGTTTCCAAACTAAAGCAGTTTGAAAGCCCTCCCTCCACGAAGGCAGGAGTTCAGCTGAGTTGTCAGGCACCACCATTAGTGACCACACACAAATTGAAGCCTTTTTCCACATGTGCGGGCCAGACAGCCATTTTTCTGTACTGGAAATTAATGCTCTGGGCTCTTGACAGACAGGATTTTTTTTTAAGCTGCTGGTTTTCTGGAGAAATCTATTTTGTACTGTGCTTGGTTAAATGAAGACTTCAGAAAAGGTTCTAAGAGGCCCTCTGAAGTAATTGTAAAATACCACTATTTCTGCAATAAAATGGATTTGCATGGTAAGCCATGACTGCACATCGTTATCTGCTGCAGTCCAGACACTGCCAAATGACCTGGGCAAGGGATCAAATGCACCCTCAGCAAGTCTGCAGACAAGTTGGGTGGGAATGCTGATCTGCTGGAGAGTGGGAAGGCCCTGTAGAGGAATCTGGAGAAGCTGGATCGATGGGCCAAGAATAACTGTATGTGTCCTTCGGGACACGGGTTAGGAGTGGCCCTGGCAGTGCTGGGTTAACAGTTGGGCTCAATAATCTTAAAGGGTCATTGCCAACCTTAATGATTCTATGAACTCTCAAAGAAAGCAGTGCAGCTCTCTTGCTTCCTGGGAATCTGGAATAAAATCTCTCATAAATACAAAGGAGAAAGTAATAAAATTACAGCCAACTGCTATATCCTAAGGAACACTTCATTCTGACCCTGCAGCCGTTGGTGCTACCTCCTGCAACATCTGTCTGGATTCCTCCACTACGCTCTGGTTTATTTCTAAGAATACAAACATTGTCCCTGTCTCCTCAGGCTCCATTGCTTCTGCCTCCTTCAGAGCCAGGCTTGGTAAAAATCATTCTTCTGCTGCTGCTAGAAAGGCTGCATCTGCCAGATACAGACAGTGCTGACAGCCACAGCAGGTCAAGAGTGTGATTCAGGTCCTATAAAGCAAGGAAGAGTCTTGATGCTGATGTCAACAGGGACTGGATCCAGATCCAGAAGTTCTAATTTTTTCTGCTGGAAGCCTTCCAAAACCTCCCAAACATCTGCGCTTAGGCTAGAAAAATGAAGATAGTCTCAATATCCAACAAAGACACAAGTACACATGCAAGTGGCTATGAAAAGGGGAATGAAAATAGGGGAAAAAAGGGAAAATAGAAAGCCTTTTTCCCTGTATATCCTCACTCAGTCTTTTCTCCTGCTCTTACCTGGCTGTCGGGCCATGGCATAGCACTGTGCACAGAAATATGTGATCAGTGAGGTAAAACACCTGTTCTATTTCAGTGCTGCCCCTGCTGTGTTCTTATTTGCACAGGTGTGAATGAGGATCCAAAGGGAAAGGCACTGGTGACTGGGCTGAGAGCAGCATTCAGCACTCCCTGCTCCAGGAACTGTCACCAGCTCTACCCTGGCTACACATTGTGCAGACACTGAAGAGCAGCTGCCAAAGCCACAGCATTTTCTTCCCACCCTTTTGCCAAGTGCACCTGCTGCCCAGAGCCCTCGCTCCACTCCTGCCAGAGCTGCTTGTTGCTTTTATTCTCTTATTTCCCCTTGGGTCTGAAGTGTGTGATGCATTCCTTCTGCAGCATCAGAAGGAATATTTAATCCTTTTAATTAGGGGAGGATGGACATTGCTGATTAGTGACTTACAGGCCTCGGGCCACATTCTGGGTTTCTGCCTGGCCCCAGATTCTGGTGCTGCAGACACCTGTTGCAGATGGAGGGATGGAAGGGTCCACCTGGACATTGCTGCAGCACTGCAACCTCACCTCTGACAGGTGTCTACAGATCACTGCTATTTTACACCCTTGCTGCTGCTACCTTTGTGGATCTGCTGGTCATTGCTGACAAAGCAAGCTTCCACCACAAGCTTCCCCAATCTGGATTTTCTCACAAAAGCAAACATTTGAAAACACAACCCCTCTTGCCATCTCTAATTGCTGCAAAGTTCCAACCCATCCATCCTCATCACATAACAAAGGAAAATGACACAAAAAATGTAAAAAATCCCACTTAAGCAATGCTGATGGGCAGCAGCACAAAACCAAGGTGAACTTGTGAACCACAGGCCTCACTGCGAGATCTCCCACAGTGATCCTGTGCTGCCAGGGATCCGTCACGTTCCCAGCACCACTTGAACTCAAGGGTGTCTGTCTGTGAGTGCATAATACAAAGCCCAGCAAAGCGCCTTGAAGGTACAAGTGGTGGCACTCAGAGATCCAGTGAGCCTGCAGGGAGCAAGCTGCTCACACTGAGGAGCACAAGTCTTTCACGACAGCCACTGGTTTTTCTTTTCCTAAAGTAAAAATTATAAAATAATAATAATAAAAAAATCAATGGCACAACTGCACCATCGCTGGTGCTAAAAGGATCGGGCCCCTCTGGTGATTTCAGATGTTGCTCATTTACTCAGAAATTAATCCTCCCTCCCCTCATATTCAGAGCCACTTAACGCCAACCAACAATTATGCCATCTGATCACTAAAAATAAAATAACTTTTCTTCTTTGTCTCCGAATGTATTCCTTCAGGACCCATTTTTTTCTGCTGCTCAGTGAGCCAGAGAGACGGATATTATGAGTTCTGGGTGTTTAACAAACAACATGACATGCCACACTCTTGAAGAATACAAGTGCAGGTCTTCAGCTTTTACAACAATGGATCTCATTTTGGGAGGAAAAATAAAAGGCACGATTTTAATTTGTTTAATCTTTTGGTTAAGTAAGAAATGTGGTCACAGTCACCATAATAGCACTGAAATACAAGCCATGCTCTGTCCAGAGAATGAATGCTGTTATGGTTTAGGAGCAGCGTTGAAAAGATAAACAGCATAAAAATAAAAATAAAACACTCATGAAAGATCAGAATAAATGTTGTGTTACTCTTGGTACATATGTAACAATTAGGAGCTGGGTCTTGCAACCTTTATTCCCAACAATATCAATAGGATTACTGAGTAATCCTCCAAGGGTTTCAGGATCAGACAATAGTGTTCTGCTGTGTTTTCATATAACAACATACCTCAACACATCTTTCAACATCTTTAGCCAGAAAGTAAATTGGTTGTGTAGTGATTCTCCACGAAGGTAAAACAGAAAAGGCTGTCGTCCCTCTCTGCACAGAAAGGCACCTTAATACTTAATGTGATTAATTGAGGAGAGATTAATGACTGAGTCAACAATCATTCCCGTCCGGAGTGTTTGCATAGGAGTGTGTGGGTATGCTTGCTGGAGTACACTTGTGTGCAAAAATCAAACACAAAACCTGATCACATGTTCACAGCTGGAAACTGTGTTCGCCTTTATTCAGTAAGGTATAAGGCACTATCATTTAGCTCTCCCACAGCAGGAGGAAAAATGGTGCCACAGAAGAGAACTATCACATCAGACACACTCCAGGGGTCTCTTTTACCTACATTGTTCCTCTCCCAAATGTAGCTCTTTAAATTTTAAATAGAAAAAGAAGACACAGAAACATTGTGCGGTACAAAAATGTCACGGGGAAAAAAACGTGGAAAACATTCCTCATTAAGCAAGGTAAATACCCTAAAGTTCAGGTGTAGCTTTGATGGTGCAGTGTGTGCCTTTAAAACTTAAAGAAACACCCACATCAAAGTGTTGTCTTAAGATGGTGGGGCTTTAGTTCAAACATATCCAAGTTGTACAATAGCTGATGTGGTGAATGTCTACACTATTTTTATAGTGAATAAAACATGGCAAAAATACAGGCTGGACAGCACATTTTCAATTTGTTCATTTTTTTAAATTCAGAGACGATAATGTGTATGCTCATATATTTACCGCAAGCTACACCCAAAACATCAGCTCAACATTATACATCTTTTTTGTGTTTTAAACACTGCCCTAAATGTTCAGAAGGCTAAATACAGAGAAACCCCAGCAGAAATACTGCTAAATCACACAGACATCACAAGTGTAAAAAAGCCTAGAATATATATTTTTTTTTATTCTCAGTATATTTTTCAAGGTAGAAAACACATTCTGAGAATTCAGATCGATATCACTAAGGAAGAGCTTTCCTCTAGACGATTCTCAGTGTATTTCTCTCTTGCTTTGTTGATTTGTGTTTCCTAATTTTCCTAACTCAGTTTCACTGTGCTTATTTTAATTCCAGTGTACAAACATTCCTCCCTTCCTACCCCATCTGAGCCTGTGCCCAGCTTGTGAGGAATGGGGGAGCCCCACTGCATCCCACTGGGATCCCCTGCCCTACTGCTGCACCAACCATGGGAAAAAGCTACACAGAGCCAAGGAAGGTGCTTTGGAAAAAAAGTGGGATCTCATCCAGTGGAAGAATAAATAAATATGTCCACATATGATCCAGGCAAAGTTGGTAGCACCCAAAAAAACCTTGGAGTATATTTTAATCTACACTTTTCAAGTATTAACCATTGGCCCAATTCAGTGAGGAGTGACTTTGGGAAACAAGGACTGCCTGTGGAAATCCCATCTATGGAATACTTCAGCATTAGCATTAATACCTTCTCTAGGAGATTCCTTGGATCTTAATGATGGTGCCTTGAGCAACTATTTTTTATTTTTATATTTATCACTTTTAGTGGAAATTGAAATAGAGCTGAAGCAAAACAAACCCTTGTTCACATTGGCTAATACAGTTGTTAAATATCAATACAAGCCACTTAAAATGATCAACTGGGTAATTAAAAATAGAGATGAAAAAATGTAAAATTACTGTTTATGTAAGAGACCTAAAAAAAGTTCACAAGAGAAATATTGTCAGAGTGCAAACATGAACTGTCAGACCTACCTTCTCTGGTATCAAATTCTGAATAAAAATACATCCATTAAACAAAGGTTTAAAGATAAATTATTTAAAAATACATCAATAAAACATTAAGCAACGCTGCTTGCTAAAGAAATACAAGGCCAGGAAATCATACCTTCCTTAGCCATGATGAAATCATAGAAGGGAAAAAAAAATACATAAACCACTTCATGTAGCTCAGTGATGTATTATTTGATAGGAAACACTTCCCTGCGAGTGTCCATTAACTGATGCTTACACTGTAACTCACAGTCTATGACATCCATATGAATCTCAAATGAATTCACTCCTATCACTGCTGGTTAAATGAATACTGTGTGGATTGGGGCTCTTTTTTTTGAACAGATGCAATCTGTTCATGTATGATGAGCTCTATCTGAATCGAAGGGCTTGCAGTGAGCTGGGTACAAGGAAGATGCACAAACGAGCACGAGAGTTTTAAGCCGGCATCACACGGAGATCAGGAAGCCAGTGCATGTTCTGAGGAATGGGAGGGGAAAAGCAACTGCACAACATGGCAAAAATCCGATCCTAGCCATGATATTAAAGAGCAACAGGAGTGCACACAGAAGGAGTACGAACTGCTATTGTGTATTGACAGAAGAGAAACAATGCACCAGAGTGTGAGAGAAAGATGCTGTTGGGAAAAAAAATTGGAACAGAAGGGAAGTGAAGAGCCTTATGGTGTGTAAAGATTAGGTGGTGATTGAGGACATGTTAGCAAAACAACCTATGAGGGAGACTAATTGTGACCAAAGATCAAATAACAAAAAACCTGAAAAAATGGGCAGAAACAGATACAGCCTCCCATTTCAGAGAAAACAACACAGGGTCAGTCTAGCATCCCAGGACAAGGATTTCTTGGAGAATGTCCCACAACAAGATAAAGGGAACAGTAATCAGACAGGTCTGCCACAGCAAAAGAACCAACCATGTTATTTCATAAATAGCCAAGCAGAAGTGAGGGCTTAGTCCCACAGAAAACCCCTACTTTAGATTCAGAGAGCCTGTCAATGGAGCTAATCCTGCAACCAGCCATGATCCAACCCTACAAAGTATCCTCAGAACTGCTGCTGCCACCACTTGTAGCTCCCGCTGCTCGTTCTTCACTTCACAGCATTTCTAAGACAGATTGTCTTGGGCTTTGAAGAGTTTACTCAACAGGGAGATGAGTAAAGAAGAAGAAAAAGATGTTAAAAGTTCCACTACTGTTGTGGCTCAGAAGTAAGACTGGTTTACTTAAGCTGCCTGCCAGAACCAGTACTGCACTTTTTAATGAACATATCATTTATTCCCCACAAATGCTGGCTGACATGGAAACAGAGGAGGAAGCCCAAACAGGCTGAATCAACTCCTTCCCCATCAATGCAAACACACAAAAGACTGAACTACAACATGAGAATGCAGTTGTCAGCAGAAAAGGCTTTGTACTGTGGTGTCCTGTCTGGGCCACGGGTGATTCCAGTTCTACATCAGTCTGCAATGATCAAAATGAACATACTTGCAGCAAGGGCCGGAAGAAACACGATATACATACAGGAGTGGTAGTCCCTCTTTCCATGTTTGCAGGAAAAAAAGGGACACAGATATAATATCCTTCCCACATGCCTCCAGAAAAACACATTTTGTGCCAACATTTTTAACAATTGCTTTCTGCCTTTTCTTTTTTGATTTTCCAACCTTTCTGTTAAAGTAGCCTCTTTCTCACAGAGCCACATGCCAATCCTCCCTGAAGACAAATCTCCTTCCCAGAAAAACAGGCAGAGGTTCTGAAATTGCCATAAAATAAAGACTATTCTTAAATAAACACTGTTTGATACCGGGTCCAAAAACTGAAGACCTGGAGCAGTTTGCCTGGACATCACTGGTTCCCAGGTGGAACACAGCTCCAACAAGATTTGTCTCCCTGGGTTTGGAGATGGCAGTGCTGGATCATTCTCATATTCTCAGATCAAACACTCATGGAGTCAGGGGAAGAGCTTTACATAAGGTTGTCAAGGCTGGGGCACTGCAGCTATGTGTGCACTGTCAGGTGTCACAGCCCTCCCCAGCTCCCTGGGATACACCAGCCCATGCTCAGGACCCCCAAACACATTTTGGGGCACTTATTTGACCCCTGACTGGTCTCAAGACCCACCACCTGTGAGTGGCACACACACACACACATGCACACACACACAGAGTTGTACCTCTGTGCCCAATTCCATGTGCTTTGTGGCCAGTTCCAACTGCTCTGCACTGGGAGCCAAAGCCCGGGATGTGGGGCCAGCGGGATGTGGCCAAAGCACAGGATGTGGGGCCACGGCTTCAAAAGCCTGCTCCTGATCCCCACCAAAACCCTGAAGTGGAGACACCCAGCTTGGGCTGCCAGCCTTTTTGTACAATTTACTTAAAACTGTCTCACACCATATTTTAAAAATACACAAAATCATTGAAAAAATGAAATGTAGCAGGGGGAGGGGGAAAAAAACCATCATAAGTGTTCAATAGTTAATGTTACATTCAACAGTAATTACTTAACACATACAAAGCTCAACTGCATAACCTACAATTCTCCCACTTTGTGTAGGCTCCTTTGCTTCTACTTTAAATAAAAGAAATTCTTTTCATTTTGTCAAGAAAACTTTTCTCTACCTCACTACTGCATGACAAGGGAACAGATGGCAATTTAAGGGGAGAATTTATGAGAGCCACAATCTTAATGTTGCATAAAGAAAAGAAAAAGACTCGCATCAAAACCACTGACAAATGTACTTGCTAATATTAATGCACTCCCCATTCATCCAATATGCTTCCTAATTGCTTTTCTGTACATAATAATGTGGCACCTGCTGCTCAACATTGCAAGCGCATCAGGATTTCTCCAAAGTCAAACAGCTCTGCAACTGGCCCTCTCCCAGTGATAAATGTAGAGCACTGTATCACGCACAGTTCCTGTCAGTGGCATAATTAAAATTTTATACTTACAGAAAAAGATAGTAAACAATCAGTTCTTAAATGGATTCACAAGAGGAACTCTTGTTACAGCCAACTTTATAATTAGTATGCATCATGTAATGCTAATATATCCATGACAAGAAAATAGGAAAAATGTAGGAACTCAGTTGTTCTCTTTAATGCAATGTTAAACTACACACCAAAAAATGAAAGCAATCAGCCTATTGTTATTTCAGTCTTCTATTTCTGCTCTTCATTTTCCATTGAAAATAGCTCGGCACATTTTGCACTGGAATGATGGTCGCTCCCTAGTGCCACATCTCTGGAATTTTCAAACAGCCACTAGGATAGGTTTCAGCTTTATGATGTTTATTCATTTTAATTTTACATTAGACAAAAAATATAATTTATTTTGAACAGAGCTCAGGCCAAAACGCACCATCTTTATTAGCTGACAAAACTCCCACTGACAAAGACATCCCAAACATTTCAATGTATTTTTCTGCCGAGGTGGCTGTGCATCATCCAAAATGTGACAGGCTATAGGCAAAAAAAAATCCTTCCCATCAAATGTCCTAAATTAACTCCCGAGCCTGACAATATTAAGCACAGGGATGCCATATGCTTTCTGTTTCTCACTGAAACTATTCTGTATCTATCTGCTACAGAATACACACATGGATTTGCATAATGTATGGCTACTCTGTACATTGCAGATTATAATCTGAATATTTATGATAACATTTCAGCCTGCAGATATATGCACCTTACAGATATTTTTGCTTACAAATGTGCTGTTTACACTCATGCCTGCTCATTCGAACATACACACTCACTTCTGATTAGTTTTCTAATTGTTTTTAAATTATTTGAGAGAATAATTTTGGAAATATGGCTGTGCAAGAATCTGCTCTGCCCCAAAAATCCATACACTCTATGAGTGCAAGTCCACAACAATTTAGGGCTCCAAAGTTTAAAGTAATATGCATCGCTATGCATGTATTTTTAACTAAATCAGTGGTTTTCATTTTGAAATGCAAGCTGGGTACTACATTTAAGAAACTTTTTTTATTCAGGGCTTCTATTACTTTGATTTGTAATATTTTAATCTGAAGAACTGGGTGGAAAAATTATTTTTATAGCCTATTTAAAGAAACATTTTCAAATACTATTATTTATGATATTACCAGCTAAATCAGAAGCATGGCTTTGCAAAAAAAAAAAAAATCTTTCATCCTTTTTTAATACAAATAATATGCAAAAATAATTTTTGAGGAGAAATATTTTCTAGAATAGAATATAAATAAATATTTCCTTTTTACCAATCTCAGTGAAGTATAATGCATGCTTGGAATACATGTTGGCAGGGAGACAATTCCAAATGCCCCCGATTCACAGAGACATCCTGGTAGCCTGCTTAGAATATAATAGTTCAGATCTAAATCTTCTTTATCTTCACTGGGTGTGATGATGTGCCTGCCAAAAATTAAAATACCCTTCCAAATCAGTGCTGCTGTGTTCCAGAGGGGTGAAGGTTCCTGAGCTGGGAGGCAACGCAGAGATCTGAGGCACACTTGCATTTACACAGTGCTCTTTTCTCTGGGCTTTTCAAACAAGAATGGTGCAAGATTATCTCCATTTATAGCTTCAACATTTTTATTGAGAGTGCTATTTCTTCAAAGGAATATTGCAGAACATCTTTTTAAAATGTTCAAGAATCTGAAAACATGAATAGCAATGAATCCATTTCTATATAAACATCCTCAGTGTCCGCCTAACTGGAGCTATCAAAAGCTTCATTCTTACAAGCAAGTGAAAAATTCTCAAGGCAGGCTCCTATCACTCAGTTACAGAAATGGCCGCATTTCAAGGGTCAGAATTGCAGTGTCAAAACAAGAAAAAGCAAATATTTATTTTTATTCTTTTTTAATGTAAATTCCCATGAACAAGATGGTCACAGGGTATAAAGAAAATCTGGAGGTGGCCTCCAGGATTTTTTCTGAAGATGAAGAGAAAAACTGCTGGATTATAAATGTTTGGGAAAATTTAGCATTTCAGGTTTAGTAATGTGAAAGGATAAAAAAAAAAAAAAAAAAAAAAGGAAGAAACCAAACCAAACCAGCAAACCACAAGTCTTAAGAACTCAAACCAGGCCACAAGGTCACCTGTGACTGGAAATATATTGCTAAATGATTAATTGGTTGCCAGCACCCATCAATGCCAACTCCTCCGCACCCCTGAAGTTCTCTCTGTGGATTGTGACAAGAGAGAGAAGGTTTTAGTACAGGATGGAGAGGGGAATGCAAAACCTCTGTTTCACCAGGTTTTCTGGGATGGGAAGAGCCGCTCCTGCAATTGCCATTCCCAAAGCAAAGCTGGGAATAGCAACAAACAGGTGGAACGAGAGCACACATTTGCACAACAGGCTGGAGTGGGGCAAATGCATTCCTGCTGTAACTTCACAGGCACCAAGTGAACTCCATTCAGAGTCATTTGGATCAGTAAATACAAAGACATGATCCCTTGTCAGTGTCCCACTAATCCTGCTCCCACTGCTGCTAAAAATCAAACTCCCACTGTTTTCATTGCAGAATTTGAACTTCTCCAAAATCTCCTAAACCCTCTGCAACATTCTCAGCAATATGGACAGAAGAAAAAATGCTTGTTTGCTCTTCACTACCGACAAAGGCTTTTCCAAGTTAACTGGAACAGGCAGGGAATGGCAATTCTGTGTAACAGGGAGTGGCACTGAAGTATTGGTTACTTCCCCCCCTGCTTCACCAGATCCCTCTCAGCAGGAAACATTATACTTTAATGCAGATTTCCTGGATTTCCAGCAAAATCCCTTGTTGGCTCCCCATACAGCACATGCAGGAGTCAGACGGCTCTTGCAATTCTATTAAGAACCATTTTAGATTAACCCAACTTCCATAACCTACCTAATATAACACAAATATTAATATATTATAGTTATTTCATCTAATTAGCTTTTCATTGTTTCAACCCAAGTGCAATCTCACATCATGTTCTCCAGTTCTCTAATACTGGATGTACTCGGCACAATATGATAAATGAAAATGTGTACCAAGCTCATTAAAACATAGTTAAAAATCTGTCTTAGCAGAAGCCAAACTGAACCCCTCCGTCTCTGGCAAAGACCAGTTTTTAATTCTGATATGACTTCATGTCACTGCAAACTTCTTCATATGGAAAAAGCTCCAGCTTGTACTGACTGTGGCAGCCTGCCTGCTCAGGGGACAAGCTGGTGGCAGTGCAGCATCCCAGATCTCCTCAGAAGGAAATTCTAATTCTGTGGTTTAGCCTTGATTTTCAAGCCCTACCAGGATGGGCCAGGCTGAGACTGCAGCAAAGAATATTTGTCCTTTCCCAGCAGAACTTCTCCCAGCAAACACATTGGTAGAAACCCATGGGAGTCAGCTGTGTGCATCCCCATATTTGCAGTTTCCCCTGGGATGTGACTGAGCTGGGGCTCAGTTCTTGGACCAGCACAGGTTTACAGACAGAGCTTCACATGGGCAGCACCCACCTGCTGTCCCTCAACAAAATATCACATGGAACAAGATTTTCTTGTTGGAATCTGGTTATTATCAGGAAATTCTATTTTTTCCTTTAAAAATTAAATTTAAAAAATAATTTTTTTTATTCATCCAGGTTACACAGAAAAACTGAAAGTATGTCCCAAGTATATATTTCAGAAGGTTAAAATAAAAAAGTCTAAGAGTCCAAAACCACCAAATGTATTCATTAAAAAAAAAAAAATCAGGTGATTTGCAGCCCTACCTCATGATTTTTTAATGCCTGGGTTTCCAACAATGCAAATGCTACCATGAATAATAAAATTTTAAAGCAACAACAGTGATGCCTGTGAAGAATTGGAAACCCAGTTTTTTTGGCAGAAAGGCAGGGGTGTGGAACATACTGTCACAACTTATCAGAAAAGTCACAAATCTTGCCACTTTCAGGGCAATATAAGACTCATCAGTTCACAATAAGTTCAAATACCTCCAGGATATGGGTAACAAAAGAGAAGGAGATTTTTTTTTTTTAATTAAGTAAATAAAGGGAGAGCCAGGGGGGAAGGAAGAGAAACAAAACAAAATAGCTTAACTGAGTAACTATGCAGTCATTCTAGAGAAATATAAATAATCTCTTGCAACTTCTCACACAGAGAGGAGGTATCATAAAAACATGAAACATTTGTTTTCTGCTTTTTAAAATAATGTTTCCTTACAAATATCTTCCCACCTTAGAGAGCATTTCAAGCATCTTCATTTCCTTTCTGCACAAACAGACACTGAATCTACAATGTAAATGTTAAGCATTTACCTAAAGCTTTGCTAAAAATGGATATTCCTCCCAGATAACACACTCCTACTGGACGTTTACTTCCAGCAGCTTTCAGAAGAAGACTCCTCTGCTAACCTTTCTCTCAGACCTGTTATTTTATTGCCCCAACACAGGGTAAATGAAGGCTGGAATATACTTGCCAAGTCCATTAAAATTACGGCATTAACCAATCATATTTTAGCATGCCAAGAGAAAATAAAGAGGCCAGCAAAACCCCAGCTTGGACAGATTTTTATTTCCCCACATTAGTCACAAAGCCTTGAAAAATTCTAAAACGACATCTTTCAAACTGGTTCAAAATGTGTTGTAAAATTATTATAACACCTAAGAAAAGCAGTTATTTAAGGCAGAGCCTTTCATGTCAAACAGTGTTCCTTGTCAAAACAAGCAGGTCCCCCTTCAGATATCATACTGATAAAATAACTATATGATATTTCTCAATTTAATATGGACAAGGATTCAGGAAAAATGTTTTTTGTGTTACTGTTATTAAATCCATGTTAAATGTATTATGTGCTATATGCCATTTCCCACCAGCTCTGCCATTAACTCCATACCAGCTGGTGCTCGCTGCACTAAACTCTAATATAATGAGCTCGAATATTGCTCACAATTCCAGAGTTAAGCTGAAAACATCCTTCAAGTACAAAAATAAGCCTGATTTTTCACCTAGCAAGAAGTTAAAGTTAACACCTGCCTTAATTTGAAATTGTCAGGGGTTTGAAATATATGTAAACATATACATATACAAAAGCAACAAAGAAAAATCACAGTTGAAACAACTCCAAATTTCATGTTCGTCACATGCATCACCACAAGAAATCATTTGAACATTGTTGTGCCTTTCTGACTTGTGTCAGATGGTCCCTATTAGTGTTAAAAGTTCAAAACCCTAAAGTAAAGGCTTTGTATAGTTGTTGGTTTGCTATACAGTTTCTGTATGCTGTGATTTTAACATCATTCTAGGATGTGATGTTACTACAGGGTGCAACGCAAGAAAGTCTTTAATGTTAATTAATCCTCCTCACACTTGGCTCTCTCAGCTGCTTCTCTAAAGGAGACAAATGCTACAAGTACAGTGTCTACAAAAGAGCCAGGGCAGGAAATGTGAAGTGCTCCTAGACACCACAGCCCCAGCCAGGACACAGGTTAGAGACAGAAGGAGGTGCCCGGCACACGCAGGGAGCTCCCATCAATCGTGCCTGCAAGGCTGGGTGTAGAGGCCCAGGAACAGCAGTGCCCAGCCCCACAGGTGGCAGCCCTGGCACAGGGATACCTGCAAATGGCACAGCACACATTTGCCCTAAAGGACAATTCCTAATGCCCTAAGAGACAGCATTCAGCGTTCAGCACCCTCTGCTACCACTCTCCCTCTAATCTTCCAGTCCTCTTCTTGGGATCCATAATCACCAAGAAGGACCATAGGTAAATAAACATCTCCCAGTTTGGGGCTCTTCTTGAGGCCCTGACAGAGCAATGGGCTTATGCACGAAATATTCTGATTGCAGACATAAGTTCTTATTTAAAGTTTTCTTCACCTTGGGACAATCATTTTAAAACAGACTACATGTGAAGCAACACTGTGTCTTGCCAAGATCCAGCCCCACAGGGGCCCATGGATTTTGGGAAACCACTGCTGTTACAGAGAGCGTGACTGCTGGTGGGAAGCAGCATTTGTCCCTGTGAGAAGAGTTTATGAGAATAGGAAAAGTTATAGTGCATTTAGGGTGGGAAATAAATTTTTGATGACTCTAAAATGATACATCTGTGCATAAGTATAGACACATGCATACACTGAAGTGTTAGTCTGTAAAATAAACAGTAGCATTTCCTTCTGGATGGAAACCCAAATTTCCATCATCCTCAGTCTCAGCACATGAAGTATTGGGTTAAACCTTCTTAAAAGCAGCTACTGATTTTGCATCCCTCAAACTTTAGAGGCACAATGGGAAATGCTATTAATGCACTGGATTTTTGAGGAGGGGTCAGGACTTCCAGGGAAATGGCACTTTTTGAGAGTATACCAAACCTGAAGTCATTGAACCCATTTGCCATTTTTTCAATGCCACAGGGCTCAGGTTACTCAGGTTTCCAACACCTCTGGGCCAGTCTTACCCAATCCCAGTATACCTAAACTCCCAACACAAATCCCAAGCATTTGACTTCTTGCTTCTTATCCATCATTATGAACTTGGTAAGACTTTCTCTTAATCCCTCCAGCAGATTCCCTGATGTCATCACCAGAAATTAAGGCATTTTTCCTTTTCTTTGATGGAACTCTGCCTCTCCCCAATCTATCTACTCCCACTTCCATGCACCACTGCCACGGATGGAGCTTTGAGAGCTTTAGCAACTCCCAGACTGCAAGGCCACAGTCTCCCCTCTCAAACCCCTCCTTTAGATTCCTCTCTGCTGTAATGTTTATAAATAACCACGGAATTCTTTACCAGATGGGTGGAATCTGGCCTTTATTACACAGACATATATAAAATATTTCTTCAAAATGCAAAGTGCATAAAAATATAAGGGAAGGAAGGTCCGTAAGGAGAAAGAATATGTTTTATTTAACTAGCTGATAGAGTCTGAAGAAATGGACACGTTCATTTCTTGGCTATACCATCTCATTTGGTGAACAAGATTACCTAATCCTTCCACCTCTCACATCCAGAGGGAAACTACAGCAACCATCCTCCTGGAAAAATGTACATTTTACTGCACCCTCCTCCTAAACCAGCGAGCTGCCAGTTATGCTCCTGCCACAGGAAAAATCTATAGCAGGAAACAGTTCTTCACACACAAGACACCCAAGCGCCACTTTGGTTTAAAAATCTGGATGTGCCTGAAGTAATTCAGGGGAAAAAATATGACAGGAGTCTCGATAGTGGGCAAGCATTCAATAAAGAGAGGGATGCAAACATATGAGCACATATTAAAAATATACACCTGCATATTAGCCATGTCCATGCATAGGTGCTCAGCTCGTTACCTGCAGTGACATGTGGGAATATTACAATAATGATGATGATGAAAGGAGGTATATTATGCTGTGGGGAGAGGGCTATATGCATGTTTTATTTGCTTGAGTTACAGTGAGTTGTGACTGGCTGTGACATTTGGCCATACTGCAGCCTCCAATAAACATAAAACAAAGTCTACACTGCCCCTTTAAAGACATGTTTTCCATTCATTCCATAGGGCTGAAATGTGCTCTAATGCTTCTGAAGGGTTTTAATAAATATGAGTATGTATAAAATGCTGCTGATGACTCAACTGCTAAATCACTTGTAACAGCTGTAGCGCTGTGATCTCTTCTGAAATAAATTATGTCATGGTGATTACCTAAGAAAAGTGCATTTCTCATGTGATATTGTATGATGCATTACAGATTAAATGGGAGCATGATGTCTATTTATTCCACAGCCTGCATTTAGTGCAGGTGGACACACTGTGGTGGACATGCACGTGTGTCATTTCTCTGACACCGCAGGCATGGCTGGGGGAAGGACACACAGACACTTTTTGGATTCCTCTGCTAAATTTCCTCATTTCATCAGTCACCATTTCCTTTTCCTAGGACTGATCAAGGCTTTAAGAAAAAACAGAGGTTTAGTCTCTCCATTTCATCCAGTGCATTATCATTGTAACATTAATCTTTCTGGAATGGATTTCATTTTATCTGCTTGCATTTCATGGCTATGTAAAACTATAAAAAAAATGCACTTTTATTTTCCAAGGGAACATTAGCACCTAACATTAGTAAGGGTAGAAGTAAAGCTCTTGTTCTAAACAAATTTAACAGACATCCTGCCATCAGAGAGAGGGCCATAATATTTTCTCATTAACTTATGATTTTTTCTTAAAAAGATGTTCTATGCCAATAGGATAAAGAGCTGCTGATTCAAGAAAGGACACTTTCTACCTAAGGAACATATAGTATATTTTTATTATTAGAAGCAGCAGTGAGTATTTTTCCTCAAAACAATGTACCATAATTTATACACATTTTTAGGGCAGTATTTTAGACATGTAAGAAATAGGGCACTGACAAGGTCCAACTGAATAGAATACAATGTCACTAAAACACAATAGGAGCCTTCTGGAGGGTTAAAAAAAATGAAAATATATGAGTAGTGATTAAAAGGACAGTAGAAGAAAAATCCTCCATTAAATATGTTACTGTTGGGGTTCCTTTGACTGTGCTCTGGTCAAATGCTAAGGACCATGAACAACGTAAAGCAATCCTTTTAACATTACAAACTCAGTTTCAAATACTTCATTAAACTTTCCAACCACTGGCAAAAAACTTTTATCAACTTTATGTGTTAAAAAAGAGGCTTTTTGTGGCAGGCCTCTGCAGATCAGTATAAATTCAATCCAATTTAAAGCCCAGTAACGATGTGGGCAGTCTCAGACTATTACTTTCAATGGGATGGAGTCCCTAAGGATGACATAGACTTAGTCCCATTGAAAGTAATGGGGTAAGCAATCACATGCCATTACTTTCAAGGAGACTCAGTCTATACTATCCATAATAACATGGTAATATAAATCTGGACTGACTCATCAGCATGAAGAATGAAAATGTAAAAGAATGGCAAAGCGGCAAACGTGCACCCTGAGACAAAAAACAGCCCCTCGGTTTCTCTGCATCCATAACTCATCAGTGGGGAAAGTTTATTACAGGAGAGGCACAGAACAGCCTAAAAAGGCACAGGAATGCAAGGTGAGGCATGAAAACCAGAAGGCTTCAGCATCTGAGAGTTCTGTTAGTCTCCACTGCCCCTCCTCTTTTCTTTCTTTCTTTTTTTTTTTTTTTTAACAAATTGTTCTGGTTCTTTGAGTCCTCAATTTAATTTTTTTTTATATTTCCTAAATCCAGCAATATGAAAAAACACTTGTTCATGGAGACTGTCTCTCCATAAAACCATTTATTTTTCTTTTTTTTTTCTCAATGTACAACACAGACAGCTACAAATAGCCTCTGCAGTCCTTCCCTCTGCAAATCAAAGACATTAATAATATATTAAAAGGCTAGATAATTCTGAGCAGGTGGACAGGGTGGTGATTGATCCATTCCTGCGCAAATACCTTGGTAATGGCTTGTAAAAACTTAGGATCTACAAAACAAAGAGATAACAAAGCCCCACCATTAAGATAGACACATTTATGGCTAGTAAAGTTTTTACAGATTAATAGAAAAGATGGACTCAAATCCTCCCCTTGATCTAAGAATAATGCTCAGGTTAGCAAGGCTCAGGAGTAAAAGCCATCGGTAAGAAGTAAAGCAGAAGCCCTGCCCTGTACCTACAGGGTAGATAAGATGATTTATTTCCACGAGGAAGTTGCCACAGGTTCAGTAAAACAGCCAAAAGCAGTTATGTAATAGTTACACACCACCACAAATCCCTCTGTTGATCTGCTAATGTCTTGACAAAAAACAGCCCTAATAAGAACACCTAGTTTGCATATAAGCCAACTTTTTATTTTCCATTTCCTGCTACTTTCCTGGGGAGTTAAAAAATATGAATATAAACGTTATATATATACATATATATGCATTAGAACATTTCCTCCCCAGTGGAGTGATGGAAAAGAAGTCCTCTGGCTACTGAGCAGTAATCGAGAATATGGAATCTTTGCATTCCATAAATTGTTTCAAGGATAAGAGCTGGAAAAAAATCACAGGCACCCTAAAAGTTTGGGTAAGAGTCCCAAGTCATTCAGTCATGGAACTGTTTGCTAGAGAATTACATGGCTGTGATACAGTGGATCAGAGTTTAGTGGTTATCAAGTTGTAATTGTCAAGGAAAACCCTAATCCTGCTGAATCCAGAATGGATTTCGACATATGGGACAGGTGCATAAATGATGTTTACAAATGAAACTCTAACTCTGCCACCAAAATAAAAAATACAAAATTTGCAGCAATATGGTATTAAATCACATGATATGAAAATGTAAATACATTAAAAAAAATATTTCAAAAATATCTGAATGCTGTTTTTTGAACAGAAGGCAAAGGAGGTTCACCTTTAGGTATATAAAGCCTTCATAAAAGGTTTGCTGCAAGAACTGAACCTGACACTTTTCATCCCATAATAAATATTTCACTGGGAGGCTACTTCATCTGTGGACTCACTGGATCTTTTACCAGAGCGTCGGCAAATGCCACATTCTGGGAAATGCTCAAATCCCCGCAGTTTAACGGGATCCTTATAGAAATAACTGGAGGTGTGGCTGGTGCCAGTTCACCAACTCGAGCTTGCTCCTGGAAGTGCAGAACCAGGCCAGTTCTGCAAAGGGCACAGGGTAAGATTTGTAATCCTAGCAATTTCTCCACTGTTAATATTGTTCTGCTGGAAACATTTTCATACACTGCTGGCTTTAGCTGCTCCTTCCAACACAGAGAAGATGCTGCTTTGTGCATTTCAGAATCCTGCAGCTTTAACCAGTTGCTGCCTTTCCTCCTCATGATTCCAGCCAGTCTTAGCACCACAGCAGCAGCTTGCAAGCATAATGAAGAAACAGCTAATGGTTTAAAAAAATCTTGAGATATCTCCCTTCTTGCTAAATATAATTACATTTTAGTCTTTCTCCTTTCTCTGCCTATTTTTTTTTTAAATAGTAGTTTCCCTTTCTTAAAAATTTGAAAGACTAAACAGAAGAAAAAAGCTCCTTCAAAAGGAAAGGAGAAAAAAAATGGACTATGACCCTTAATAATTTAAACACTTTTTCAGACAGGAAAAAAAATTGTCACCACATGAAATACTAGAATTAGACTACAACCAATTGTAACTTTGAACAGGACCTGTTTACTCAAATCTCTCTCAGCATATGTGTAAAACAGAGGCCTTAGTAGAGCAATATAACTTTTCTCCCTAAAATATTTTTCTCTCTGTTTGTGCACCTGCATCTTAGCAAACAATTCTGAAGCCATGAAAAAAAGCTCTGATGGGCAGGATCACATTTATAGGAACAATTTGTACTGAACATGTTTGTACACGGCAAAATTTAGAAATATTTGAAAAATTAAAATATTGCACTTCAAAGTGATGTAATGTTACATATATTTTCATAAACAATAATTAATAATAACAGAGGTAGCAAAATGAAAACAGCCAGCTTGTTTAGCAAATATGCTATAGCACATATATATAGTACACCATAGCTTAATATACAGCTTCTAGGAATGTATACACCCTTCTTGATAATTTTGATTATTTATTTTTGATAATTTCTGGTTTCAAAACATGCTGCCAGGTTCAAAGGATGGCTATGTTGAATTACTTTAATATTTCCTTGGATTTTAGCCAAAGGTGGCATTTGATCCCACACTCAGATCCATGGGCAGGAGTGGCAGCAGGCACCATACATCATCTAATGTTCTCCAGCACAGTCATGTAGAGTAACCAATTTTACAACACTCAGGCCTATCTCGGACAGGATTGAGCCTTTAGACCTCTCTTGCACCTGCTGACAACACTCTCTTCCTACATGGTTACAACATCTTGAAGTGAAACAGGTTGCAGTGCAAATCTTTTTTTGTTGTCACTTTCGAACAGAAATCCAAGTTATTTACATTTTTTGGGGTAGATTTGAAGTAAGGTAAAAATAAAGATCGGGGTGGTTTTTGTGGTTTGCATATTTTAAGTTCACAAAAAACTACACAGTAAATAAATCATTGATACATTAAGAATGATTACCACGGCGTAAAGTGGAATGCTGAATTACCTCGGATATATTACCCACAATGCTTCTCAAGGCAGCAGCTAATTAGCAGGAGAAAGGTCACACAAAAAAATAATGTGATTAGAAGAGGTTGAAAGAAAAAAAAAAAATAGCCACATATTTGGACATAGCCCAAATTTCCTTTTTGCCACTGTAACTGAAAACCATTGCTTCAATATTTAATGAAATGCTTATGTTGCAGCACCTGGTCACATTGTCAGCAGCGCCTAAGCACTGCCTCCCCTGTGGGTCATTACTGCAGCCATCTGAACGGGGCCAAACTGTTCATCGACTACAATAATGCCACTCTTTAAGAATCTACAGCTACAAAACAGCAGGAGACAGAGTTACTTTGGCTCTGATCTTGGGAAAAATGGCTGGGGGCAAAATGCTGTTTCCTACCATCAGAGAGTGTACAGTTAGCAATAATTCTGTAAGTCAAAGCCCAGGTAGCAGCCCCAGCTTGGCTGCCCTGTTCTGCTTTCCCTCCCTTTGCAGAAGCCTCGCAGCTCCTGGTGAGAGATCCCTGTCAACAGGAAAACAGTAGTTCACAGTCCCCTGCTAATGATCCAATGCATCAATAGCTCAAACAATCACAACAAGCAGATGTCCTAAGTTAATATAGACTTTCCTGGGATTTTACTTGTGAAACATTGCTTTAAAAGGCATTAGTCTTTTGTCCTCACTAGAGATCTGCTAAATCCTGGCACCAATTCCTTGGGTATGTGAACCCCAGCCTAATGGAATTTAATTACTTTAGTGGTATTAATCATCTGTACAGTAGAGCAAAGAGTATTTTATTACCACTTTTAAGGGTTATCGGCACATTTATTTCAAATGAACTGTCAAACTGCATTACGTGGAAGGCATGCCAGGTTTGAATCCTGCAGCACAGGTGAAAAGCCATTTGCTGCTTCAAACTCTTGGACATGATGAGGATGCTTCTGCTTCACCCAGGAAACAGAAGCAGTTTATTTAAAATAAAAAACAAACCATCATGGTGTTTAATGATTTATTTTTGTTCTTGTTGGTTTTTTTTAACTTCTAATTTCTGAGCTGGGAAGGGCACTATTTTCCAAGGAGAACAGAAACAGTAGTTGGCACCAAATAACCTGTGACACTATTACAGGATTAGTTACACAAGAGCAGTACCGGTCTTGTCCATTATCCAGCAACAAGCGCTGGCTCGGTAACATGAGGTTTTTCTAATTCACTTAAATACATCAAATCCTTTGCATTCATATACATGGAAAAGTGTGTCTGCACTCAGCGCAGCTTCTACCCTTGCTCTGGAAAAAACTACACATGCCTGAAGACGCTCACCAGGTGACCATCATCTTCCTTTTCTGTCTGCTGGGCATGTAGCAGCATATTTTACATGCTGCAAAGCTGCAACTAAAATCTAGCAAAAATTAATACCCATTGAAAGATTTATTTTATTTTTTCTATCCCTTTGGTGTGAAGTTTCTTTTTGTTCTGCCCCCAGACTCTTCACAGGTTTTAGACCTGTCCTACACCTGCTTTAAGCACATTGTTTTGCACTCATCGTCTCTCAGACATTCTGCACTGAGTAGCAAATGAGAGCAATTTGTGACACAAGATACTACGACATGTGGGAAAGACACATAATTAGTGTCAGAATGAATGCATTTGCTTTTTAAAGCCTATTTGTCCTAGGATTTCAAATGAATCAAGCTGCTATGTCTCTCTCAACAGCTCCATACTGCTGTATAATGAATTAAAAGCTAGTGTTGCTAAAATGTGCAAGCTTCAGGAATAAAAACTGTATGCATCTCAAAACCAGGGATGAGAGGATCTTAAAAGGCTCTAAACTCTAATGTAGCCTATTTTAAAGCCTTCCAAAAAACTAACCCATTTTGCTAAACAGAGAATTCTCAAGTGAAATCACTCTCTTCTGTGACAGATTACTATGAATTTACAAAGCTCCTTTGAGTCTTGTCTTTCTAAAAGGAAAAACCTTAGACTTCATCCTCTTTGCCCCATGTCTCAGTCAGGTTCCCCTCCCCAGCTCTCTGCATGCAGCAGTGCACACAGAGCACTTGTCAGTGGCCTGCACAGACAGTTCTCTCAAATAAATCTTCCTTCTATCTTGCCACATACACATTCTCCTATGCCTCTGTCTCCTTCCCCTGGTACCCAGATATTCAGAACCGTTATCGGGCAGGCACTATTGCTGACACTCTTGTGCCAGTGTGCCACACCCAGGGACAGCTGGCACCGTCCTGCTACAGGAAAAAAAGGCACTTCAGCCTTCTTGCCCCTTCTCTGTTCTGACTTCACTGATTGAGACTCTTTGCAAGACCATGACCTGATACTTTGCCTTCCTGTATTTTAAACATCTTCAGTGGATTGAAAACCAGAAATGTGGTGCTCACCAATCCCGTCCCAGTGGCCCCAAAAATGAGTTGAGAAGTGGATTAGAGGGACCTGAGGCAGCACTTTTCTTCCCGGGAGTTGTAATCTGGATTCATTAACTGAGGTTGGTTGTAGCTGAAAAACAGCTCTTTAATAGGACATGAGGTTCTCCTAAAATTAACATTCTGAGTAAGCCCAAATAGCCAGGCTTTGATCAGGGGAATAGCATATCTGTAAGTAGGGGAAGAGGGAGTAAGTAGAGCATTTCTGCAGCTATCTCGGTGCTGCTGGTGCCAAACATATCCTGGGCCAACAAGAGCGACACCCAGCAGGTCACAGGCCCATCTGACAACCCTGTGGCCAAGGTGTTGGATCTGAACCACGGCCCACAGAAAGGCCCTGCAGATCCAGGCGCCACATCCTGCATCCCAGACCCAGCAAACAGCCTCCTGCTCTCCCACCGCAGCCCAGAGCTCTCCAGCTGCAAAGGTGCCGTGTATTTCCCAGCCGCAGGCAGCTGCACATCCAGCCACACGACCTCATCAGCTAATAGGAGAGGCCCATTTTTAAATGCCACTTTATGATTAGGTAACAGAACAAACACACACACACGTGTTCCTGCGAGATAAATGTCTCGGAAGCTGGTGGAGATACAAGGCACAGCCAGATGCCTCCAGTGACCCTGAAAGAATGTTATCTTAATGTAATGCACACCTTTGACTGCCTTGTTGTGTTTAATGCATAAAGTAGCCTCAGACACAGGTTCAGGAAGAGTTGTGAGATATCCCACACGGTGGGTACAGCACTGGACTAGCAAGTACTTCATTTCAATATTTACACAGATATTGCTGGACTCTGCACCAGTTTTATCACTTTATCTGAAGCATCCTGTGTATTGCAGCTCAGGCCCTGCTGCTGTGCTCACACAAGCAAATCTCAGAGTCTCCTAAGGCATTTTGCTTATGAAAAGAGTGAAGAATCAGACTTAATTTAGGATAGAAAAAGGAATACATACTGCACTTTAAAGTGAAGATTCAATTTTAAAAATAAGGAAGTCATTTATCAGTAAAGCAGCATAGGAATTATGCAGTTAGCCCAATCTTGTTCTGATTAAAGCCAAAAGGAGTTTAGTAAAAGGTGGCAGAATTGGGCCCAAGTCCGAGATGATTTGAGACCAATTTTCTCTTGTAGCAGTTACTGGAAAGAAGAAAGCCCATTTTTTTCCAGGAAAAAAAAAAAAGGCATGTTTCTTGTCTGGTTCTCAGCATTTTGTCTTCACTCCAGTAAGTCTCTGGCCATCACTTTTAGCATCCATGGGGTTGCCCAAGCTAAATGCAGGGAATTATAACAGTGAAGTTCAAAGTCCAGCTCTATTAGCTTTCAAAGGAGCTGTTAAAAGCAGGCGTCTGATGCGCCAGGAGTGGCAAGACTTGCATATAAACTGAATCTCACAGGAACGAGCACCCGTGGAAGTCAATGGGATTACTCACAGTGCAGGAAGTTAAACGTGTGCATCCATTTCGGAGAGCCTCATGCAGAGTACAAACACCCTTAATGCTGTGCATTGCTGAACTTCATTGTAGCATTTCCAAGCTGGCAGAGCTGGCCTTTCACTAAAACCTGAGAGTGGGGCCAAAGTCTGATTCTGTACAGCTTAGCCTAACCCATGGATGCTTTTAAAAGGGACCCAAAAGAGCTGATGCAAGCAATTAGCTGGGAGTTTGTAGTGCTTGTCTTTTCAAGGCAGTCTGTCCCTTCTGGTTCAGGTTTAGGAGGGCTTTATTAATGCACACAATTAGTAGTTCTTACAGGCCTCTCCTCTCAGTAATAAGCAAAGCAGTGTTTGGTACAGAGGATCTGACTCACAAAGCTTTACCTGAATGTAGTTATTAGTGTTCTAGTGCTCTTTGCCCGACACCAGAGGAGAGCTACTCATCGCTGGGTGACTGTCCCCAAGCAATCTGGGTTCCCCACAAATAATTGACCCCAAAGGTTAACTCCAGTGAATAATAACCATGTTTTTAGACAGGACAATGTTAAACTGACAGTACCAAGCCTGCAGGCCCCTCCAGAGAAGAGGGTTTTTGAAGCAACGAGGGTGCCCAGTGGGAACAGTTCTGCAGACACAACCACACCTGGAGCTCAGTGCCTGGAACTCCCAGGGGGTTCAGGTATCAGGGAACAGGTCCTTGAGGATGTGCCAAGGTACAAATGGCTTTGGGAAAACTACTACAGGCAGAAATCCTGCCCCATTCCCCAGATGTCAGCACCCCAGTGATCTTCTCCCTCTAATACAAGCTTTGGCTGACTACTAAATTCTATCAGCTGTGCTAGAAAACCATAGGCTACGGAGTCAAGTGAACTCTCAGCATCTCAGAGGCTCCTCTTAGGCTGAACTGCAAATATTTACCAGGCCAACGACAAACTCCAACAGGTTCCATCCCTGGAAGTGTTCAAGGCCAGGCTGGACAGGGCTTGGAGCAACCTTGGCTAGTGGAAGGTGTCCCTGTCCATGGCAGGAGGGGAATGAGATGATCCATCCAATCCAAACCATTCTGTGGTTTTACGAATGCAACACTCTCAGAGAATTGCAAATACTTTGCTGGCTTTTAACCCCAACTTAGATTTTGCCAGAAATAAACTATTGTCAGTCAAGATATGTAATGAATTTTTAAAAATTAAAATGTTTATGGATAATTTCATCCAAAATAAGATTTTTAGAAAGAAATTTTGCAAGGAAAAAACAGTAGGAAAAAAAATATTGAGATTTTTCAGATTTTAATTAATAGTAAGGTAAGGAATGACAAATTAAAAATGCTTTGATGTTTTTCACAGATATTTGAATTACTTTGAAGTTAAATCACATTATGCAGTGATCCCTCATTATTTTCAAAATATTATATTGAAAAATTGCTTATCACCTGCCAATTGGAAAAGAACATCCTCAGTCACACCACAGCCACTGTACTGACTGAAAGCATTCACACTGAATTTCAACAACCAGGTTCTGGTTAGGACTGTTCTCATCATTTTTAGCAGATGCATTTGTTTTCTAACGCAAAAAGGTATCAAGCACACATGACTCTTCTAATTTGTGTAAAATGCCTTCACATCCCAGCTTAGTTCTGCATGAGGACACTGACACAGTCCTGATGGAAAATGGGTAAAACACAAACAAAACCAATGTGTCCACATTGGCCACAGAGGCCAAAGCTGGCCTTTGCAAGGGGAACTAGGAGATGCTTCTTGAATTTGTCACTTTGTCACGAAGAACATCAAGACGTGACATCTCACATTTCCTGTGTGGACAGCAGACAGGACAAGAATTCTTTACAATCTGGGCACCCTCCCTGGTGAGGAGCTTAAGGAGTTCCTGGCTCCTCAGAAAAAACAGACAAACAATCATGGAAGTAAATGCAAACAAATCACTTTGCGAGTGAAGGCAGTATGGAAAAAAAACAACTGACCAAGCCCTCCCAAAAAACTTCAGCGTTGGAAATGCATTTTCCTGAGATTAACTGGATCCAATGACTCAGTGTCTGCACCTCCAAAGCACTGCACAGATTTGAGCACCCCCACTGGGAGTTTATGAGCACAATACAGTGATTTACCTTTAACCAACCTTAACTAGACAAATTCCTCCCACACTTAGATGACTTCAAGCCAGAGAAGGGGGAGGAAGGCAGGCCTTTGCCTCTCACTGAAAATACAACTGCCGGCAGGAGCAGGTGTGACTCCACCTTGCATTCCCAACACGGTCCCATCCAGTTCAAACACAAACTGAAGCTTTTCAACTTGGTTTACCATGATGAGGAACCTAAAGGTGTCTGTCCTTAGTGACCTCATAAGCTATGGTTTCCCACTGGGGGCTCCTGATCCAGAGGAGACTCAGTCAGGCCCGGTGCATCTTTGTCACACCTCGCTCACTTCAAACCACAACTCCAAACCTCAGGAAGCTCACTCCATTTGCCACCCTACAGAGAACTTTCCTTCATGCTTTTATGCAACCCCGTAGGCATCCAATGCACTTAGTCATACAATTAAGTGTGATTTTTTTCCCTGAAACCAAGCTTGATTGGTGAAAATGCAAATAACTTTGAAAATTGCATTTCTGCGCAACAGATGTTATTCTTACTGTGTTCAAATACTTGGTTGAAATATAAAGCCTAATTTTCTCTCAAAAAAAAGGAAACATAACAGCTTCTAACAACAGCAAACTGTGATAATGAAAGTTCCGTAGCATGCGTCACTGGATTCCATTTTGGAACTGTGTAATGCACAGTGGTTTTGTCTCACGATTACCAAAGAATGAATGTCACCAATTGATTTTATTATTATATTAAGACTCCAGTCACATACAAATTCAAACCCATGACTGAAGACCTGCAGATGGGATATGACCACCTTTATTCTTGCTCTCTTAATGATCTTTAAGAGAGTTGCATCTCTCCCTAGTAATGAAGGATATCTGCAAAGACCAACTTCTCTATTAGACACCATTTCTTTTGGAGTGTTAAAAAAATTGCCTGCCTAGGAATATCCCATTTCAATTTTTTAAATAAGCCTAAAAGTAACAGCAGATTATCACAAAACAGAAACCTCTATTTAAACTTAGAAAACAATATTGAAAATCCAGAGAATCATAGGGAAGAGCATCCTCTTTTGTCCCGTCTCCTTTCCATGCTTGCATGTCACTGTCGGGCTGGGAAAGGCCTGGCCAAAGTTACTTGGTGCAGATGAACACTCAGGGCTTCAGATGTGAAAGTTAATTTGAAAAGACAGAAGTTGACAGTCTATACAATCAGTTATTTAGAGATCTAATTGAAATTGCTGATACAAGCAGCCTGTCACACTGTATCAAGAAATTTTGCTATTAACAAAAATCAATAACAAATCAATAAGATTAAAGTTTAATATGTACTCTCGTAACAGTAACAAAGCATCAGTAATTTACAAGCAAGACGCTGCTTTTGCCAGGTTTCATCTCTGGATTTTGTAGCACGTATGGAGTTCTTTAAATAACTGTGCTTGAAAGAAAAAAACATGTCTGTGTGTATATATATAAAGAGATGAGAACTGTGCAGCTCTGTCTGCAGCTAATTAGCATCCTGGATGTCTCCACAGTACATGTGTTGACTATCTTTTTTCAGATACAAGCAATATCTGGGCTTTCGTGTTACTCAAATGAGGTAAATGCTGAACTTGTCTCTCACTTTTACGTTCTGCTAAAGAGGGATGTCTCCTCTGCAAAGGCAGCTCCAGACCTGCAGACTCTGCTCAGGTGCGTGACACAACCATAAAAGTCAGCAACAGAAGTAAATAAAAAACATGGGCCACCATAGAAGATACTGAAGTGTTTATATGTGCAAATAAAATACTGATGTTATGCTACTTCTGTAATTTCTCTTAGCCGTGACATTGCTACTGTCACAAATGCTACACTTTATAGTTCCTGTTTCCCTTCATCCTCACATTGTTTTCTATTCCACAAACTGTTGCTTTTGGAATGCTGAAAAGCACTGCAAGAGGGAGTGAAATGCTACACTGAAAAAAAGCCAAGTGCAAACACACTGGTTTGCATGGAAATTCAGATTTAGGGATACTTCCTTGCCATTCCCAGCCTAAATATCTGGAAGCATCAAAAATCCTGCACTGACACGCTCTTGAAGTTGCCATTTTGAAGGCAAGGATGATTTTTGAGGATTCCAAAGGCCAGAGAAGCACTCTGCCTGGATGGAAATTTAGAGAATTATGAGACCAGGTCCTTTAAGCTTGCATCATCAAGGTTACAAACACAAAAGCTACTGGTTGCTCAATCTACCAAAACTCACTTTGCTCGAAAGCATAAGGATGTGAAGAACACAGCTGAGTGGTGTGGAAAAAGCAGCCAAACTGAATGGTCACTCCCTGTGAATCCCATGGCTGCTGTTCCCTGTGCAGTGTAAGCAATATGATAGGAATGAGCTTGGTGGAATCCCAGTCTCTGGGATTTTTTTCCAAGTCAGTATTGCTCCTCTTCAGCTCCTACATTCCCCAGCAGATGCCAAACCCATGCTTGAAGGAGGGAAAGCTCACTTTCATTCCTTTATTGATCTATCAGACAAGAACTTAATCAATCTTCTTTATAAGCTATTAAAGCAGAGCAAGAGAAATGAACTCACCTGATACATTCAGCATTGATTGCTTCTTTCTAAGAAGGGAATGTCAGCCTTATCTGCGACTACAGCTGCGATTCAATTTCTCAGAAACAAGTTTTTCCCCTCATTAGCTCCCCAGAAATAGGGCAATTAAAAATGTATTTTAGACAAAATAGAGAATATAATCAAAATTAAATGAACACCACTTTCATTTAAGTTTCATTAGTTAAGTGTGTTTCAGAGAACACCGAAACCATAAGATCGGTCCGGTTAAGGAAAATCTTTTAATGAAACATAAGCTGTGACCACCCCATTACTAATTCCAGGGGAAATTCTGCATTCCAAGCAACTCTAAAATCCAACAAGAGGAATTTCCACCATACTAGACCTATCAAAAAAAAAAAAAACAAAAACCAAAACAAAAACAACAAAAAAAGGCAGCAAATATTCTTACTACAAAATGGGCAGTATTCAGGGGATTTTCAATATTCAAAATGTCATTTTAGGTCATCTTAGCAACACCTGAAAGATTGTGATTCGCCGAACTGTGCCCAAATAGTTTTGTTAATGATACAACCTTATATTAGGTACATCCATGTCCCGAGGAGCTCCTGGGAGCTGCAGCTCGACTCCTTCCTTTGAAATCATCCCCATGACTCAACAACTAAACCACCTTTCCTTTATTTCCTTGCCTACTCCTCCCCTTAAAGGAGTTCAAGAGCTGTAGGAGGGTAGAGGGATGATGGGAAGTGTAGTTTACAACTCCAGAGCCAAATTCAGGAGGGGGAAAAGCTGCTGCAAACCACAGCTCGGTTAAGATCTTATCACATCTGTTATCACCTGGCTGCTCGTGTAGCACCACAAAAAGGAGCAAAATCCCATGTGGAAGTGATTGGAGAACAACAATCAGAACCTTTCTATTCCATAAAACAAACTGCTGGGTTCTTTCAGCAAGAGGAGATTTTGATGTAATTGAATTTATTTGCAGGGGTTCACCCTACCAAACATTGTGATAGTTGGTAGCTTTCATGCCATTTGAAATGGGAGCACAGATCAAAATCAGGATTCCCACTGGATGAAGAGCTTGGGGTTTTTCCTTACTTTGCCAGGAGTTAATGCACACACTTCCCTAAACACAAGGACTTACCCCCATGACCACTGCCTATCTACCAATCCAGATAAAAGAGTGGCCTTTCTTTTGCTGCACTGTAGAAAAGAGCCTTCCTTTACTACAGTCTTTACCATGCAAGAGACTGGAGCTGGGAGAAGGCACAACTGCCACGTGTCAACAAATCTTCCTGGAATCTCAGATGCAACAGAATGGAAGGCTTTTTGTCTTGCCAAACAGTAAAATAAAAATGTTGTTTTTGAGCTCTTTTATTTTTTTCCTTTCACTGGAAGGGAAAAAACAGCCTTTGCTACTAAGCGTGTCTATTTTCATGGGAAATCCTTCCATTTGCAATATCTGCATATCATGTTTAAATATCTCCCCCAGGAAGATATACCACTTAATAATGCTTCTGTTTATTTATTGCAAAAATCAAGAATAGCTGGAAGTCCATTATGAGAATCTTTTAGCAAATTTAATTAATTTGTAATTAATTTTATTGGTATTTATGAGAGAAATCTTTAATCAGCATAATTTAGGCTGAAAATTACAATATTAACTAATATTAATTAAACAACAATGTAATAATTTTAATAGTTTTAATTATTTTTAGATTAAATTACCTGCTAGTCAATTCTACACTGCTTTTGAAATTAATTAGCCAACTTAAGCATGCTCTGTATCCACTAATCTACCAAGGGTAGAACATGATGTCTAAACAAGGCAAGAAATACTCCCTCCAAACGTCAGCTAGCTTGTCACAGTTTAAAAAACTACCTTTTAATCTTAATTTTAAATATGAAAAGTTCTATTTGAAGTTGGTGGCAAGCTGCTTTTTAATCTTAATTTTAAATAAACTTTGTTCTGTTTAAATTTAGAGGAAGTTTTCAGTTCTCAGTTTCATGCAGGGCCTTGGATTTTGGAGCTGCCTTTCCTTTTAGTCCCTTTCCAGCTCATGGCTGTCTGACCTCTTATTGATAAAGCAGAATCAGTGTAACCTTATTATTTTTCACATGTTCAAAGTGAAAAGGGGCAAAAGAGAGGCCCTTCACCCCCAAACTTAATGGGAGCTCCTAAATACTGCAGTACACAAGTATCTATCAGGTTTTCCCCAGGACATGTTCCCGTATAGAAAAATCAGTTTTCCTGGAGCTAGAGCAGCCCTTCTTCATCACACAAAGTCTGCTGAACAGGACAGACTCAGGAAAACAACATTTCCATTTTTCAGCAGGCACTTAATGGGGAAAATGTTGTATATCATCTTCCCACCTTTGGACTCTCCTTGGAACTTTCCATGAAGCAAAAAAACCCCAGAAGGACAGTATTTCTTCTGGTTCATCATACTTTGAGTTTTACTGGGATAATATTGTGCCTCTCACCGTGTACAGCCAGTGACAAAAGAACAAACCTTGCTGTGTTCAGTGCTTCCCTTCCCAACCAACAGTGTGATTTTATCCACGAGGAAGAGCACAGCATTTGCAGGATATGGATCCATCTGCACGCTGGCACCGAGCTGGGTTTGAACCTTGGCCTCCTACGACATCAATATCGCTTTCATTGATCCCTGGGTCGCCCAGACGAGGACCAGAGTGAGTAAATATTTCACTCTTACAACAACTTCCATTCATCTGCTTATACTTCAGGCGTGGAAATGTGCTGACAGAGAATTCTTTAAGTGCTAGCCACAGCTCTCAAAAGCAACCGGTTGTTTGGGGAAGCTGAGTTTTGTGTGCTGAATTTGGAGCTCCTTGAAGAGATGAGATTTTCAAAGGGCAGCTCTGCACACTCTGAAACTCAGGCTGGGCTTTTTCTGTTTTCAGGCTAGGCATTAAACAGGTTTGGTCATGGCAAAGATGTCAGAGATATTGAACACAGAATATAGAAACCAACAGTGCTCAAAAGGCGAACGATGAAGCAGTACATTATCTGGCAGGGCAACTGTTACTCTTATTTCCTTCAGAATTCCTCAATAAAACACCTCCATGGCCTTAAAGGAATTATGCAGAATTAGCCCAATGAATAAAGACCAGGTTTTCAAATGTATTTGAGCAACTCCAGTTTCTCAGGTGCTTTGGAAATTCTTACTGTGTGTTTATTTATACCTTGAAATTCCTAAGAATCTTAGGAAATCTCTTTTGAGTGTTGCAAGACCTGCATTGTTCCTCTGAATGTCACAAAGAGACCTACAAACATACAGGATGTTTTCCAGGGAAAAAATTAGGCCCCAAAGCTGACCTATAAACAGAAATGGTTCCTGGTGCAGAGGGTCAGGTTGGCACCCACAGAGTTAAACTGACTAAGTCTACAACAAAGGAAAAAATATTAGCATTGCTATCTGTGTAAACGACATTAGTAGCAAGACTGAATTATCTTCTGAATTATTTTATTCCAATTATATTTTGATATAATTCAAGGTCTAGTGATTTTTTTAATGTTTGCAGTCCCCCAGTTTAATACCAGAAAAGCAATCAGTCATTTGCTTCTCAGACACCAAGCAGCTGGAATAGTTTTTCCATCCATTTGAAAAATATACAATCTGTATTTGCCTTTAAGTATACATTAGATGAATATTGTAAGTGATTTGTAATTGTTTTTAAATAGTTGAACTTATTTTAATATGTATTTGCAGTTATATAGTTATTTAAATGTTCATGTTATCAGCAGGTTTTTTTGGATTAACAAATTGTCCATTCATTTTTCGGTTTTCTAAAAAGGGTGAATAGGAAGAAGATTAAAATGTGCTTTATTAGAACACATTTTATTATGTTGCTTATTAAAAATCTCCTCTGTAACAACTAGTAATATAAAAAGCTAAAAGATACCCATAAAAATATTCAAAATGATCCATTTGGAAGTCCAACACTTCTTGTGTGTGGAAAGGCAATACAACGACCAGCTCAAGACCTAGGCTTTTTAGTAGTTCAGTTTTCTGAGTGTTCAAAAGCTCCCTGTGATACCAAGGCCCATTTGTTCTCTGAAAGGTATGATTTTAAACCAGCTTAATTCAGTACTGAACAGCGTCTCTGTTCCAAGGGTTTGTGCTGCACATCCTGCCCTAAGTGCAGGTCTAAGCTACAGAAGGATTTCAGTGGCACCCAGAAAGCTCAGAACTGAGGCACAGCCTAGAAAAGCCCCATGTCAGAGCTCAGGCACCCCAGCTCAGCATGTTCCTGCTCCTCAGAGGTTCCAGTAAAAGTGAAACTGGTGGTAAGAGAAATCCTAAACACAAACAGGACAATCCAGCAAACTTCCCATCCCTCACGTCTGCATAACTACATCCTCCCTTCCATTGCCAAAACAATCTTTGACCTAAACCTAAATTAAAAAGCAACTCACAAACTTACTATGCAATAAAAACAGTGAATTATTCCATTATGGAATTGCTTAAATGTGTCCAAGCAGCAAGTGGTCCAGGATAAGAGAGAGCCTGGCTGCTCCATGCAGCAGGTATCAGATGAGGCACCTTCTAGAAGGAACAGCCTAATGTAGTGTGGGACTTTGGGAAGGCCACACATTTTCTTTCTCACTGATGTGAAGAAGTCCAAGCTTATTTACTTGCAGAAGCCCTCCAGTCTTATTTATTATCCTTGGCATTTGGAAATGGAAGTGGTTTTGTGGGATGAAACCTAGGTCATTACTGCCTAATGGCCATTTGTTAGTCTATACAAACTGAATTTGGTAGTTCCAGGTCTGACTCCTAATGAATGTTTGCCATTATTATTTATCAGCAGCAGCACACCTGACAACACTTTTAATGGCTTTCTTCAGGAGGGAAGTGAGGGCTGAATGGACCAAAGGAGGGAACTCTCAATCTGAGTGCTGGTTTCTCCAGCAAGGGCTGGAGGTCTCTCAGCCAGGCAATGGAGGAAAACGGGCCTCTGGTCTGCCAAATTTGTAAGAAAAATGGTTAAATTTATCTTAACATATGAGGAGAAAGTGGTAAGGCTGCACTGGGGGTCAGTGTGTACCGGTACACAACATGCACACACACCACTCCAGGTTCATTTTCACAGTTGCCTTGACACCTGTCTGTAGCCCTGCAATTATTCATTTTGCATTGCACCCTCCTTCATTTCCAGGAACTCTTTCCACCTATTTCCTAACACACTGAGCTTCTCACATGCATATCCTTGATTGCCACGCTGATTTCAGACATGACCTTCTGCAGCATTCCAGGGTATATGTGGAGATAAAGAAGGCACCCCACAGGGCACTCACATGAGCACCTCCGAACTGATCACCATCAGTTACGCTATCGATTTGAGCTACCAATTGGTTCCTTTTTCCTCATGTACTTAAGTAGTGGAATTGGAAGAGAAGCTGGCTCAACCAGATCCATGGTATTTTAAAAACTCATTTTATTTTGGACAGGTCAAGGTATGGCCTCCAAGCCAGGAAAACACAGCCAAAGAGAAGAACTACACAACAAGCTGCAGTGTTCATTGTTCTCACTACATCAATTATTGACTAAATTAAATTAAAATCTATGGCTAATTGTCTTTTAACATTTAGCAAGCCTGCATTTATCTAAATCTTACAAGATCAGATGACACTGGAGATGATCATCTGAAGCATTACTTTATTTTCAGTTCATTTTTGAAGACCACTTAACTGTAAAGAAGGAGTTTGGAACAGAGGCTCCTCTCAGGAATCTGTGCACAGGTCCTGGGGCAGAAAGAGGCCCTGCCCATAAAACCCTCTGGAGCATCCTTCCCTTCCACACTGGAGAGCAGGCAGGCATTTCCTTGGAAGAGCTGACCAAACAAATGCCCTTCCCTATTTCCCAGCACACTGTGGATACGGAGCAAGCTGCTGGCTGAACACATGGAAATAACCCTGACCCAGACCAAAGGCTTCCTGCCTAGAAGTAGAACTGTGTGAACAGTCATATTTTTATTTTCTTGCTCTGTGTCTATTTTGGTAAAACTGGTATTTCTCTGAAGCTACACGGTGATAAGAGCATCTGGGAAAAGAAACACCAGAAACAGCAATATCAAAACATTAAAATGGGGGGAAGAATTCTCAAAATTAAGAATAAAGTTTGAGAAAAAGTTATGATAAATTTCTTTTGAAATGTGTAATGTGGCAACTTAATTTAAACATCTCTATTTAAAAATCCCACCTTAAAATCTCTTGGGATTTTAAATTTTGGCCTGCCTAAATTCTTTCCTGAGATTCACAGTTTGAGTAGGATATTCCCACTTCTGGTAGGATTAACAGCACACTAATAAGGCAAAACTGCTCCTTTTATTGTGATGACTAAAATTTCTCTGTAGCCAACAGCCCAACAATACTGGCATGTGCCTTAGACATTTGTTGATTGAATACTGTATGTTGTCCTGAAGGCTTGTATACAAACAGGAAAAATTCTAGAAGTACGTTGTTATCACAGCAAGTGAAAGGCTTGGTCAAGAATTGAAGTATTTAGTTAAAGAAAGGTTACTATGGGTCTGCCATCTATCAGGTTAGAAGTCTAGGCAAGGCATGCATTCTGTTTACACACAAATACATTACTGATTTCTAGCAGTTCATTCATTTGCATAAAAAATCTGTATCTAAATAGGATCTTCAGTTTTAAGCCATATGTACTAAGAGCTTGACAGACTAAATAGTATTTAAAAGTGTATTCCTTACATACGGCAAAATGGAAAATATTGAAGTTCTGCACTGCAGAAAACAGAAGATTTTTAACAATGCATAGGAAAACGCATCTGTTAGATTTTACCTGTTCTCGAGGCACCAGAGCTGCACACTTGAAATGCATCTCCTTTCAACAGCTTTGTAGATTTTGTATCATAACATCACTTCAGACATTTGTTTGAAGGCAAACAGCAACTCTGTTTTAAAAGCAAAGCCATTTAAATCCCATCCAGTCCCATATTTTTGCATCCAATTCCTACTGCAATGCCTACAAGTTTCCCTGGTACAGAACAAAACAGTGCTGCTCTACAGACAGACATGTACAGAAAACTTTAGGAAAATGTTCGAAGGTAGTAAACAAATGAGGTTAAAGAGAACAGCAATAGAGACACCCTCAAGATTTATTTATTCAAAACAATAGTTTATCATCTGTTCCTACTTCTGAGCCACATATGTGCACACTCCAGAGCGAGCAGAGGGGACGGCAAAACACAGTTGCTGCAGTTTGTTCTTGGCTTCCAGGAGACCTTTGAAGTTTCTATCCTGGAGACAGCACAAACACAATCACAGAGAGGTGCCAAGTTCCGAGCTGAGGTCTCCTCACTACCGACTTATTCTTGGCCCTTCCCCTCCTGGCTTTCATTAACCTGAGGATTCTCCAGCTTAAGTTCTGAAACTTCATTTCAGTGAATGTAATGCAATTTTCCTCTTTGTCCTCTTGCTCTTATCTTTTAGAATCTTTTGCAAGACACCAAAATGAGGGTAATACAGTCAGCCTGCCTTTGAAGTACACTGCCATGGACTCTTTTGACAAGGTTTGTATCAGAGAGAGACAAAACAAATATTGCTGGGAACAGCACTGGGCAGGGACTCATTTTAAGCTGCTTAAGAAAGTTGCAAAGAAGAGGAGCTGAAATAAATGAAAAACGCAAAGTCAGTGGAGATCCCAGGGTGCACAGACTGTCTGAAATTAAGCTACATTTGCAGACATCTGAAAAGTATTAGAAAAACAAATGTCCCCCAGAACCTGGAAAAGCTCTCTTTTGGTAACCCAACAATGCCAACAGCAGCTCATTCCAAACAGCTGAAGAAAGGAGCTCCACTGCAGAAATGAAGCAGCTGTTTACCTGCAATGAAAGGCAAAACTGTTGTTTTGATCTATGAAAGAGAGAGGCTGAGAGGAACAGATTGTGTTAGAGCTGGGATAAAACCTCAGCTTACTCACTCTCACTCACATTCCTGTGTCAGCTGAGCTCAAGCAACTCCAGTGGAATGGGAATACACAAATGTGAGTGGCACCTAGATATTAGTTGGAATTCCACACTGTCTCACTTCACCCACCTAGGAAGAGACAGAAATACTTACTGCTCAGAGATACAGAAGCTGACCCCACTCAAGGACCTTCAGGTCCATCCCTGCAAGATTCCTCAAGCAAATCAAGCAAACATTTATGGATACTTTCCCAGTATTGATCTAGAGATCAGCTGCCTTAGATAATAATGCTGTGTCTGTGCTGGAGCCAGGCCTAAACTCCAAGATGTGCAGTGAGAAAAAGACACAGGAGTTCATTCACACAGAGCCACTGTAAAGCTTGGACATGAAGGAATAAAAGAAAACTGAATTCATGCCTAACTCTCACTGTAACCTGCCATAAATAAATATTCAGAGGATTCTGTGACTGTCCTATGCCACAAAACTATCATTAATTTTAAACACTCCACTCTGTTCAGTGCCACTTAAGTCCCCACTACTGACATGCCTGATATTCTTTCAAATATTTAAACACTGGGATTTTTAAACAAATCCACTGAATTTTACTGGAATTTGGGCACTCATATTCCTTAATCTGCTTTCAATATATCAGTCATAGTTCCTTACTATTTAAACATTTTCTGTCATTTATTAACTCCAGAAATACTTAGATATAGCAGAAAAAAAATAAAAGAAAAAGAGAGATAAAGAAAAAACCCATCCAGCAAGTTTTAAATGACCACACAGGCCAGTGAGTAAGAGCAAGCACACAAGTTCCCGTTCAGGACTGATCATATTATCGACTTTGGAAGGATTTACAGGTCTCAGCTGCTCGTGTTTCTGTACCACACTACATTACATTTATGTGTACCATTGCCCTCTACAGGATGGAATCCAGGATTTATGTAAGTGTTGCAATTATTTTGCTTTCTAGGAGCTCACAAAGCAGCACATATTTAATTCCAGAGGTGGAAGACTGTAATTTTATCACAGAAGGTTCTAGATTCCAGACCTGATAACATATTCTGTGATATAAAGAACCAGCCATGAATACAGAGTACTGTGTACTGATCAGCTGTACCAATACATACAAAAACATATTCAGAATCATCCCTTCAAAGCACAAATGTGATTGTAAATACAAATGTAGAAAGCACCTTTACCTCCCAATAATGGCTTTCTTTCTATAATCAGTATTTTATACAGGACATGTGCAGGAAGCACTTTTGATTATCTAGATTATTTTTAAAATATATCACATTTTTGAAATGTGAAATGTGAAAAGCACTTAAAATATACAAGAAGAATCCTGCAAATTCTGATCTGGCATTCTGAGAGCACAGTTCTAGCATTTTATTTCACCATTATTTGCATTCACAAAGCTGCAGCAGCAATTCTGGTTACAGAAAAAGAAGATGGGTAACTTTTACATGATATTACTTACATAATATGCCTATATTTTCACTTACAATCTGGCCTCTGGGCACACCTGGAATACTGGAAAAGGTCCACGGTGTAAACAAAACCTGAGGTACGTTTATAAGTACAAATGGACGCTGAATGAGATCTCAGTAGAGCAAGTGAGAAATTTCAGGACTAATTTCAAAAAGGGCAAAATTCTCATGGAATTCCCATCTGAAATTTCAGTCTCCACAAAGTATTTATCTCTGAACTTTAAAGTGCACAAAAATGAGTTTCAGCAGAAACACTGCGATCATCTCAATTTCCGTCATTATCGGAACTATCACGTCTCCAGTTTCATGTAATTTTCAGATTTCAGATTAAATCAAGGGATTTCTATAAAGACAGACCAAGAGGCCACTGTTTCAGATTAGATGTTAGCAAGGTTCCTTTCATTTAGAAATTAAACTTCATTGTGTAAACCTCATGCATAAAAAAAAATTGAACAGATATAGGTAGGCCTTCTAGTATGGGATGAGATATCCCTACTGAGGCTTTTACCTCTGTCAGAGGTAAAAAGAACTTTTAAAATTAAAAATTGCCTTCCTTATTGTTAATTACAGAAAAGGAGAAATATTCTTTATGGAAAGAAAAGTTCTTTAAAAAATACATATAGAAAAGCACTGAACAAGACATTAATAATAAGCTGAAAGGATAAGCAGAATGGAAGTCTGAAAAATTCTATATTTGTATTATACAGGCATTGTTTTCATTCTTGGCACCTTATTTTTCATGTACATAAAGAGAACACAAGCTACAGCAGGGTGAGACAAAGATCAATGCTGAATGTATTACTTGGCATTGGTCAGACTCAGTTTAATAAGAAAAGAATTGATCCATTAAGCTAAACCTAATTCTTGGCCGAAAACGGTTGAAATCTCTTCTTTATACTGCTAGCTTCATAAAGACCTATAATATTCAGAAGAAACAACTCAGAGCTGAGCTTAATAAGATTAAATGTATTGCAAATATACTTAACAAGAATCTATCAAGTTGTTAATGATTACTATTAATATCAAACAATTTTTGTATAGAATTTTTTATTAGAGGGGTTGTAAAATATAGCCATGTGAAATGCAATATAAAAAGGGGTTTAGGTAATTTAGGTAACAGCTACAATCGCAGAACCAAAACCTTAACCTATATAAGATATAGTAATTTATTTTATCAATCCAGTTTCTCATACAAGTGCAATTCAATTTGTAAAGTATTTAAGTGCCAGTCATTAACGCTGTATAGCACAGTGCAGAAGGACAGCATCTACTGTATGTGATTGTGTTATTCTATGTGAAGAGACTGCAAAATAAATTACTTTTGCTGTCAGCAAGGCTGGAGCCCTATTGTTAAAACACAACTTCACATTTCTGTGAACTGCTCTACAAAGCCCCGTTTCGTAGCTCTGACAGCTAAAAGCAGCTCTGGGTGCTGTGGGGACACCCTGTGCTGCCAAAGGGACACAGTGACAGTCACCTCCCTGTGCCACTCCTCCCCTGAAAAGCAGAGATGCAGCAGCAGAGCCCATCCCAAAGCCTCTGTGAGGGCCCCTCCTGCAGCACAGCATCGCTGGGATGCACCAGGGAGGAAAATGCCCACCTTGGGCATACATAAAAGAATAAGAGCAGGAATTCTGCTTCACCTAGGATTTGAGCAGAAGAGGACAGACCTGGAATCTATTCAGCAGTGGGTACAATGCAGTTAAGAGTTTTAATTAAGATGACAATGTGGCAAAAAATACAGGCACACAAAAATCAAACCTCTGAATTCAGCAAGAGAATTATTGAAACAGTGGGTGAGAGTGAATGGAAAACAGCACTGGAGGAAAAGACAGAGAAGAAAATGGAAAGTACTGAAAGTCAATTATTACATGCCCAAAGGTGAGATGTGCTATCTGGCATCAGAACCTTGTGTGGTAAAATATATACTGAGAATGAAGAGAAAAATGAAAGAAAATTAATTTATGAAAAAGCATATTTAAGGTTCAAAAATAAAGATAGGGAAGGCAACTAGAAAGATTATAGCATGAAGTTAAGAGACTGACACGCTGATAAGGAAAGCAAAGGGGGAAAATGAAAGGGAAAGTTAATGTAAGGTGAGGAAATTGTAAATAAAGATTTTTTTCTTTTCAAGCACGTAAAGAGCATAAGGTCACTGAGAGAAACAGAAGCACACCTATGAAATGGCAAATGGCAGTTTACTAACAGGAAGGAGAGACTGCTTAAAAATGAACTCTCTATTTTATTGTACATAAAACAAGGTTGGGACTGATGACAGGATCAGACATAAATTTCCTGGGGGAGGAAGAATAAACACCAAAGAAATCAGTAACATGCCAGAACAGCTCATCAAGAAATTAGAAAGTCTGAAGGCTGACATAACTCCAGGAATAGACAGAATTAATTCGGAGCTCTGAAAGATATGTCCAAAGAGATAAAGAAATCATTAGCAGATATATTTAACACCTGGTCAGAATATGAGCTGCACTCAAGAGAGGTTAGTGATAACCACAATCTAGAAAAATACAAACCCCTAACTTCACAGCCATGTCAGACCCTTGAAACATTATTATTTCAGGAAACAATACCATTAGGAGTTTGTACAGCTGCAAGAGAAACTGCTGGCACAGCTCACCAAAGGGATATCAAGCCTAAAGACGCCCTCAGCACTTTTAAAAGAAGAATTACAAGTAACTGATCACGATGGAATATATGGGCACATATTCCACACTCTCTAGAAAAGCTTCTGCTACATTAATACACGGAAAACTCATCTACAAGGTCAGGCAGTGTGCGAACTATCAGTAAGGTGACATGGTATGTTACAAAGAGAAAAACTGGCCAGCTCATCAATGAAAATAAATGGAATGAAATTCAGACTGACTCAAGTACACTCAGAGAGGCTGGAAACCTGGCAGAGCAGAAGTGTAGAGAGATTCATTCAGTGTAGACAAATTTATAATAACAAAACTAACAGCAAATAACAAGCAAAGGGGTTCTACCCTTGGAGGTTAAGATCAGGTCTCTCACATTGATGTACTTCATTAATTTCAATTTTTTCATTATCTGTCCATGACGACACAGAGATTTCCACAAGACGTTAAAGCTAATACAGAATCTAAAAATAGATTAAAAAATTTTGAAAAGCTTTCTAATACACATTTCCAAGAACTATATCTCTCATCAGCCTGTTAATTTACTCAGTTTTGGCAGATGCTTCGAAAATCCCTCTCCAGACTTTTAAAATCTTCGCTACCCTAGATAGCAGCATTTCATCTGCAAATTCTGTTCAAAGTTCACCCAAATTTAAACCACAGTATTGAATAACACCAGCCCTAATCCAGCTCAACCAGTGCCATCATTGGTATAAACCTCAACTTTATCACTTCAGCCACAATTCTTGGATAGCCTTGAACATTGAAGTAGATTAGAGATTAGATAGATTCTATTTGTCTTTTAAATAATACATGTTGAATTATACAAATCACAAACTATTTGCAAAGGAATGCTCTTTTAAATCAGGCACATTTTTTAACTTCCAATTTTCCAGCACAGTAGCTGGTTTCAAGGCGAAGTTCTATTAAATGATTACCAACGTATTAGGTGCATACAGTGGAATGGGGCAGTAATTGCTACAGAAATGGCAAACGGACAGTTAAAATGGAAATATAGACTGAGCAAAAGAAAAGGGAAGATGATTTCTAAATTTTACCAGCCACAGAACAGTCCCTTTTACAGAGCAGGTGGGCAGGTAACATCTTCAGAACAAAATGGGGTAAAAACACTTATATATTTAATCCAGATATAGTTACTGTTGATTCTAGAAAATAATCTCTTCAACAGAACAGTAGATTACCTAACTCCACGCTTTGATATATAAATTCTCTTATACCTGTGAGATGATGTGTTTTCGCTTTTACCTCCATTTTGGTTTTTCTACTGTCTACTTTAAACATTCCTCCCTAATCAGCCACAGCTGCCATTGGCCTCAAGGCAAGATGTCATTCAGCGCTATTACAAGTATTGCTTTGAAGCAGAAGAATGAAGATGGAATTTATACCTGTTCGGTTGTTAATGCTTAAAGAGGTTTGCCATAAACTCCTTTAGAAAAGCCAAAATTAGATATGCAAAACTTAAGAAAAAAAACCTAAAAAAATTTAAAATGTGTGACATTCAAAAGTATGGAGTTGGCCTAATTCTGTTAAAAGTTTGACTTCAACAGATGCAGAGTCAGGCCAGCACTGAGCACAGGAAAGATCACTCCATACAGAATGAATGCTGATCAATGAAGGTTTATTTTTTATGACTTAACAGCTTGTGAAAGGAGCACGTTGAAAACTCTCTGTTTCTCTGCAGAGCACATCTCATCATGAACCAGTGCAGCACCATTTCTTGATGAAATTAAGGCATCTCACACCTATCCCTTAGAAGTGAGGAGACTTTTCTCCATGTCTGTCCAGCCAGATGAGAAAGCTAGCAAGATGGATATGAAAAATGCGGAGTTTCGTGATGAACAGCTTTCAAGCAGACTGATCACGTAAGGTGTGGTATGGCCAGCTGACAGTCACAGCTTTTAGCCAGGACTGAGATGGAATGAAATTTATATCACTAGTTCCTGGAAAACTTTTTGTATCCAGTACCAAATTCTCAGCGTGAGATACTGATTGAAAATCTTGGGGGAGAAAAACAAACCCCAGTAAAAAAAACCAGAGACCTCTGATTATGAGATCTGTGATTACTGTCATGCCTATGATGTTTCACTTACTGCAGTTTTTATGGACTGATTTAGTCCTGATAGGCAGAAAACAAAAAGGAGGTCCCCAAATCCAGTATTTATCACACACCCTTTGTCTTTTCAAATGAAGCTGTTAAAGCATCCCAGAAAAAGGTCCTGGGAAGTATCACAGTGACAGAACGTGTGTGCTCAGTGTACAGGACGTGCAGGTGGGGGATAGGGGAAATTGTTAGTTAAAAGGACCAAATGAGGGGAAAAAGGAAAAGACAGAAATTATGGTAGAGCTAATAATATGCCTGTTATACAGTGAATGCTCTTGCATTTACTCCATTTGAAATCTGGTACATGTTATTGTCTATTTTGCTTTTTAATTTTCAGCATGGTCTCCTTCAGTGGTGCTCGTGTTGAACTCAGGAGTTCCTTGTTTCAAATTGTAGTGGAAACCTCATTTTGAACAATTTAGTCAGGCAATGAAGGAAAGCTGGAGGTAGTCAGGCAGCAGAAGTTTCTGCTATACCTTAGCATGCTGTCCTGATTATAGTGCTATTATAGTTTGCTGTTCATAGAAATCAAGGAATTTATGAATCATTAAAAGGGGCAGGCGATAGAGAAGCTATTATAATAGCACTCAGAAATATTACAGGAACTATCACAAAAGCTACAGTGTTAATACCATTGACTTAATATAAATGTATTTGTGAAATTATGTGATAGCTGAGGATGTGGAAATGCCAAATTTTCAGCCTCAAACCAGTCACTAGGCATGTGCACATTTTTGATATATGGCTACATCTGTACAAAACTGGTTTGGGAGTATAAAAAATGCACCAGACGTCATTAAAAGTGCATAGTGATTGTGACAAGACCCTGGGCTGGAGCTTGTGAAAACACAGGCTTGGGAATATTAATAGACCTTATACTAAGTTCCTCATTTTCTTATCTTTTGCTCAGAATTGCCCAGAGTATTAAAAGTATATCAGATGCCAGATATATCAGTCCATAATGACACCAGTGACCAATTCCATGCACTCTTCATCTCTGAGAACAAGACTTCTCACTTTATTTTTTTTATTCAACAGTGCATCCATAGGACAAGAGTGAAGCATTTTTCTTTGTGTGTGTAAACACCACGTATTCAAAAGATAGGATGGAAATATTTGGGGAAAAATCCTTATTTTGGTTATGTGAAGACCTTTAAAAGTCTGACTTTTTGGATTTCAGATGTGTCTCCTGAAAACCTGAGCAACTCATACTTAACATGCAGTGCTACCACCACCAAAGGCATCAGTGTTACCACCACCAAAGGCATCAGTGTTTGTATTGATATTATTATTTTGGATGCATAACCATAAAACTACCAAGACCAAACCCAGAACTATTTAAGGACTATAATTTCAGAAAGTTATTCAGCTGGATTTTAAAACTGCACACCCTTTGAACAAAAGCAGTAGATATTTAGCAAGGTTTAAGACATGTCTTACATGTAAAAAGAATCTGTTGTATCTGCAAATTTGCTGATTTTTTTTTTTCTGGTCTTTCTTACAGCTATAATTTTAATTGACTATTTAATTGACTCAACGGGGCATATCCAGAGCTATTCTGCTCTGCTGCTATGGAAAGTTCTTAGCCATGGCCATTTTGCCTCACAGGACACTTCCTGCTCCTCATGCCAGCCCTCACATCATCCTTCTGCTCGGTATTTCCCCAACACCCTTTAAAACAAAGGATGCAGACTCCATGCAAGAGAAAGCAGATGAAGGGCACTAACTACAGCCCAATTCCCCTTTCTCCTCTTTGAACTAGGGAGGCCTGGCAGTTCACTGAGGGGGTCAGGTTTGCAGGCCATTAGCACAGCTGGGAGCGCCTGCACAACACCTCCCCACGCTGCCCTCACTTGTTAGAGCTGCAGCCAAACCTCCCTTGCTTTGATGGCCACTGAAATTCATCAAGTTCAGCTCTCAGAACACATTTTAGACAGAAGGAAAGTAAGTAGCTTGACCAGTCTGCACAATCTTTTCTTGACAAATACGTGGAGAAAAAAAGGCAAAATTCCTCAGTTCAATGTTACCTGTATTGCCTCCTTCCTGGGGCACCTTAGGAAGGTCCTTTAGTTTCTCCAAGTCCCAGTCCATCCACCTGCAATATAGGTGGTTGACTTGCTTGACTGCTGTAGAAGAGGTACAGCCACTTGAATATTATATTCACAGATTCTTCGATTTAACAAACTATAAAGGACCTGGAGAAAATGTATTTGAAGGCTGCTCATCCGTTTCTTGCAGTGTTCCTCAGCAGCATCAAATGCAAAACATTGATTGGCCTGTATAGAAAAAACACTGCTGGGAATTCAGACCTAAAAGAACAGCAAAGAAACTATGGAAAGTGTGTGGAAGGAGGTGTTCTCTGCCTAAGAGGAGTCATTTAGTCCCTGACAAATCCCCAGTAATAGTAAGCGGTAGTTTTACTCTTCATCCTAATAGCTGGGATAGAGGAATTTATACATATAGGTTTTCACAATGTTTTGTCTCAGAAATATTTATCATTCTAAGAGGCAATAGATGACATTCCATAATGCTACCTCTTACTGTAGTTAACACTGCAGGGAAGAAATCTGTCTCTGTCCTCAAGTTCCATTATAATAAAAAAAGCAATAAAAGAAAACTAACAAGTGCATATAAAGTAAATAACTATTTCTGACAAATATATATTTGTCATCATCGCTGTCAAGTGATGTAATCACTTGCTCTTCCATCACAATTGAGGACCACCACACACCAGTAATAGTAACAGTTTATTTTTATATAGCACATCACATTTTAATCTGAAAGCTCTCTGCAAAACAAGGGCAAGGTGATGAGAGACCACAGCCAAAAACTGTCCTACAGCAACCTACAAAAGAGAGTCAGGAATCCAGTGCAAAAAACTGCCCAACTTTGAGATTTCAGTCTGTCTGGGAAATAGGTTCCAGCATTTGACCAGCCCCCCAAAATAAATTCTTCCTAAAACAGAATCAGAATTTTCCCTATTGCAGCCCATGCCCATTGCCTGTTCCCCTTTCACTGAGCGCCTCTCAGGAAAGTGGGGACCTGTCTCCTTAAAAGGACACATGCTCTCCCATCACATACAGGAAGACAGAAATAAAGTCCCACTTTAGCTTCAAATCTAATTTTTCAAGAACATTCCAAAACAGCATGTGAGACAACTTACTCTACCAAATTTATGTATCTCTAAAGGAGAAAGTGTTGTGTCAATCCAACTGGGATTTTAACTTTTCCTAGAAACACTCCAGATAGAATTACTCACTGATAATTGATGAATTTAAATTACTTCTGACAATTAACAAAATTACAAGTGCAAAGCCCTGCTTATTGGCAAACAAAATGTGCCGGAATCTGCCTGCCTTCTTTATGTAATATTCCCTGTGTTGGCTCCCCAGTGGGATTTTTCACAATAAACTAAGCTGGTTTGTGCCCAAAAAGCATGTGATAATAAAGCTTTCCCTTATAAAGCTTATCTTGTGCAACACATCTTGTTTATTTGTGTAAACTTATACTGTGCACTTGTGGATGGCTCCAGCCTGAGGTCAGAATTATTAGAGAACTGCCACAGTTCCACAAACACAAAATTTTTCCTGAGCAATAAAACGTCACAGGACTCCTGGCAGGTGCTGTGCCTGCAAGGATGGATGCCATGCAAATCCAAAGGGCTGGGAGAAGAGAAAGCTCTCAACATTCACCTGGTGAAAAGCTGCAGATCCACAAAACCTTCAAAGAATGTGAGTAACTCCCAGGCATAGGCTGTACATGTAAAAGATGACAGCTCCTGTATGTCAGCTCAAGTGGAAAGCTTGGAAGTGTTACAAACCCAGAAAACATTGATGTGTGTATGTTTTAATGGAAAACAGAGTAGAAAAATGACACAGCAACTGACCTTGACAGTTTTGCAGGGATAGTGCTTCCATGAAGAGCATTGGTTATTCCCAGAGTGCCACAGGGCTGTCCAACAGGAGACAGACGTCCTCTCATTTTTTATTTCTCAAAGGCAAGTATTTGTTGTGGAAAATGCAAAACTGAAGTTGCTTTTAAATGTAAACCACTTAAATAAGGTTCCTACATAACCTGAAGCTATTGCTCGGATTTTGGTTCCCTAATCCCACACATCCTCTGTTTCCATTTGCAGGTTTCAAAGACTGACCAGTCAGGTAATGGAATTTATCTGTTTTACACAGGCAAAAAGCACCATAGAAGAGATAAGAATTAGGCTCCTAATATTTAATAATTTCTTCTATCACCTTTGTAATTTTAACAAAGAATTGCTATTGATATTGACTTTCCCTATGGCCTTTAACCAAATAGCCAAATGAGTGCACTGGTGTCAGTAAAAACATCTGGGAGGATCTACAGCAAAAAATAGCAGAAGTGTATCTTGTTGAGGATTTTCTTTCCCTGTGAGACTCAATTTCTGCATATTCACTTGACAAAAAGTCTTCTTTATTTCTGACCAGGTATTTCTTTACCCAATTTGATGTTGTACTGCTCATTGTGAAGGAAAGACAAAACCTTCAGCTCTTTACCTGGTGCTTTCAGTCAAAATGTGTGACCAGCAATTGCACACCCTTCAAACCCTCGTTAAAACATACCTGCATATTTCATCACGTTTATGGCAAGGCTTAAATGGGGCTCCCGACAGCTCAGATTCTCTTAACTCCAATGTTTTAATGAAATCAACAGTGGGGATCAAAGGTTTCTCTCATACTCTGTTTCCTTACTAAATGCATAAGGTCCGGCTGAGCTAAATGTCACATTCTGACTTGCTTGATTTAGCCCTGCTATTTAGTAGTAATTATGGACAGAAGTCTCATTTAGGTGTATTGATCCAGTCTTTAACATGAGGAATAAATTCAGCAGCTAAGCTATGGAAAACACTGGATGAATTCTCAATTCCTGGCTCTCCACAAAGAACAAAGGAGCAGCAACGCATTTGCTGTAGCACCAATTCTCACACACGTATGTCTGGAGTTAAACACGCTAAAAAAAGCTTCTCCTCGGGGAAAAGCCACAGCACGAACAACAAAAAACCTGTGGCCCATCAATAAAGCCATGGAGGAGGAAGGTTCCAATCCTGCCTCCATGGAAGGCAGCATCCCAATTCAGGAAAGCATTTAATCATATGTTTCGGTCCATCAGAATTCATGAGAGTCCTTAAGTATGTGCTTATTTTTAAAAGATGCTTAAGTGCCATTGATTTCAAGTACATGTGTAAGTGCTGTCCTCAATATAAATGATTTCTGAAACCAGGGCTGATGGGAGTTTTATCACTGATTTTAATAAGAGCAGAACAGGAACTGAAGAACTTAAGAATCCCAAATGCTTGTCCAACTTGAATGTCCGCATGACAATAAAGGAAGTATAATCATGGAATGTTGCATATTTGTATTTCTGCTACCTAAGTAAAGAAATTCTGAAATTAATGAAAACTCCTAAGCTCCTCATGCTAACAAAAGACATATACCACTGAAAAGATAAGAACTTCTCTATCTCTCTATCACCCTAAATTTTTACCTTTACACATATTTTCCTATTTTAGAGGTTTGCAGAGGGTTTTTTTTAAGACTAACAATACAATTTTCTGGTAAAATATACTTATTTTATAAGTTATAAAAAAATCCATAATATAATTCTATGAGAGTTACCATAATAGACTGTAACAGCTGCTATGGTCTATTGTGTAAATAAGTAATTACAGAATTTACAGACTATCATGTAAATATGTAATTATGGACTTTTTAAAATGTGCATTATTTCCTCGATAGTCTATCGTTTAAATATGTAATTATGGACTTTAAAACATGTATTATTTACTCAGCCTGCAACAGCTCCTTGGGACAGAGCTGTTCTGGCCTATTGGGTAAACATGTAATTATGGAAATTTTAAAAATATGTATTATTTATTTGCCAGTGCTGCTGTCGATACATCATGGCAGCCATTTGGAAGTGGGTATCATATCGTCAATATTCTGTCAAGTTTTCATTAGTCACTTGAAGTTATTCTCTGAATGTTCTGGTCTGGTCCAAGGGAAGAAACACTCCCAAGTATGTGCTTCTGGTGTGGTTTGATCCCAGAGGAATCCAGTTTCGGTTCTGGGAGACCACTCCACACTGAGAATCCCAGTGCTGGAAGTGGGCTTGATCCCTGCAAACATTATTCTTGATCTCGGCTAAAACATCATGGTAGGAACACGCATAGAACACAATCCATGGTGCCACTTGCATCCCGACTTCTGTGCATCTTAAGCAGGAGACAGGTTGGAGCAAACAGTTCTGCAATTTATGGAGTGTGGCATTTCTGTAATATACAGAACTATGAATTCCAGAAATGCTTCCAATGACAAGAAAATATTCTTCAAAGTGGTGGGAGAAACTTATTAAGGGGGTTTCACTCATCCAAGACGGAACTTCAAAGACATTATTATTCTGAAAAAGGGGTAATTACCATTACCATTAAATATTTATGTTTCTAAATTACCCATAGGCCCCAATCAGAGACGAATTCTAGGTGCTCTGCAAACATTTATGAATATCCCAACCTCAAAGACTTCACAATTTAAGAAATATTTTCGAATATATTATACTCTATAGAATGCTTTTTAGAAGCAAAATGAATGTGGTCTTAGGCCAAAATGCAGGCACTGAGTTTATGATCTGCTGTGTCTGCATCTATTTACCAATAATTCTAACATTTAGGCATGATTTCCCTAATAGACCACAGCAAAAAGCAGAACCAGAATAACTTATTCCTGTAAATACATAGGACAGTTATGTAGCACGGGACTGTGTTACACTACAAACAATTCTATCCTTACATTGGAAATAGGAGTGGAATTGCCATTTACCTAAAATTATCTCCCCACCTAGAAAAGGAGAGAGAAGGAAAAAAAACCTCAGAAAACGAAAAAAAAAAAAAAAAAGTATTTCACAGATAAGGAATATTGCCATAGTAAGATGCATTTATTATTCATTTTTACTGATATCACTGTCTCCATAGTCTCCAAGCCTTTTGTAATAATAAAGCCCTAAGTACTGAAAAAGCCAAAAGAATTCCCATCCTGATGAAAGACAGCAGGGCATTGGCTGCAGTTAGACTGAGTCCAGCAAAGTCAGCTCGACCCTTCGGGATGGGTCTGGACTAACCAGAGCAGGGCTGGAACGTGATCTCTGAGGAACAGGGGAAGAACCTGTGACTGCTTAGGCCTGAGAGGGGTGACTGGAGGGGACACAGTGAAGTTCTTTGGATACATCAGAAGACAGAGAGGAGTGAACCGACTCCTCTTTATGTCCAATTTAGATAGAACAAGTGGTAATGAAATTCAATATGCCAAGGGAGATTTAGGTCAATGGGGTGCCCAGAAAGACTGCAAAATCTTTGTGGTTTCTAAAAATGGAGTGAACAAACTTCCACCAATAATGGCACAGCTATCCTGCCTTTGAGAAAGGAAGATGGACTCTCCACATCTTTCCTGGCTGCTTTCTACAGGGCTTTTTGCTCCAGAACTGACCACAAGCTGTAGACTCAGGTTTATGCCTAAAAAAACAATGAAACCAACTGAAATTTTAACAAGAAAGAACACAAACAAAGAAGAAGCTGAATCATATCGATCTTTGATATTCAAGATCCTATTCCGTATCAGTTCTCCTGAACAAGAATGTCCTGCCCTCTACTCTGAGTCTGGAAGCCCATGCTCAAAGACAGCTCTGAGAAAAGGTCAGATTGCACAGGTTGTTTTCAGCTGTGAGAAAGGGATGTGTGGGAAGACGTTTTCTTATCTCCATATATGTGCCACAAATATACATGTATTTTCAACTTTAAAAAAGGTCACAGTTTATTTCAGAAAGGTAGAAAAAACTCATTTCATCCCAATCTATTCACTTAGCAAGAGAAAAAAGCTGGCAAGAAAATGTATGGGAGAAAGGAACAACAGCCTGAACAAGTGATGAACGTGGGTGTTGTCACACCATGAGAACCAACAATCCACATCTGGAACATGGGAGCTATGAAATCTCATGCCATGATGAGGATTTTCAGTTCCCTGTGATGAGTTCCACTGACCACAGATTTTCTGTAATAACAAGCCTAGCTTTCTGACAGTAGTTGGAAATTGTTGTTCTCTGGGTACCTCACCACCTGTGTAAAGCAGGTATGTTTTTTAGGAAGAGTCTCTGCAGGCTTGGAACCAAACACTAGTATTTCCTTCCAGAAGCTGGGAATCTGCTATAGTCCTTACTCTTCTGAGCTGTTTATTCTGGAGCTCAGCCTGCATTTGCAAGGTCATGCCGGATACTACTCGTCACACTGTGTTGCCTATGCGTGAAATCCTCATTTTGTGCAAAACTCACAAATATATATTCATGTCATAGCACCTTAACATCCAGGGATGGTCGGAGCATGCCAAAGCAAGGGGGGCTGTCCACACACTCTGCCTTAGTGTGGCAAAACAAGGCCCAGTGGGAAGTTGTCAGCTGGAGACTGGAAATCTTATGGAAAGGTTTCTGGTACTAGGTGGAGGGGAAAATATAGACCTTGCCTTGTGTGTCTGCAATTAGTTATGTGTGAAGTAGACCCACCAAAATGGGAAGCAGTGTCCATTTTGTAGCAGTAATTATTATTGTGAAGCCATTTTCAAGGTGGGATTATGGGCACTAAACCGCTGGGACTGGCTGTGCTGCCCATGCGTTAAATCCTCATTTTGTGCAGACTTAATGAAAAAGATAGTTTCTTGTAATATGTTCTGTCTTGTCAGCTGCTCCTACACAGCAGTATTGGGATGCTTTCTTTGTGCTTAATACATGCAGTGATAATTTTTTCACATGCTCTTTCTGTAAATGTTCCACCACAAAACATTCTGTTAAACTGGAATTAAGGTTGTAAATATGCATTAATAAGTTAGAGCAAATTCTGTACTAAATTGCTTGCCCACACAACCTCACTGCCATAGATGGAGAAAAAGCTACTGAAGAACATTACAAGCTGGGTTCTCATCCCAGAAATGTTATTCTATCTCCACATACAGCGGTCTGACAGAGAATCAAATCCTGGGCTGAAGTTTGTAAGAAACACGTACTTGAGTATCAGGAATGCAAGATTTCACTCCCACTTTGCAAACATAAAGGACAGGATTGCAAAAGCACTTGTCAGCGGCCTAAATCTGCTCTCCTTGGAGTAAATGGCATTTTCACCACTGGCAGTAGAACTAAGCCAGTAATCCCTCCTTTTGGAAACCCTATCCTGGGAGACATGAATTAAACAAATCCCATCCTTTGTGATTCGAATTAAACAAAACACTTTGGGTTTCTTTTGTTCCCTCAGCTAACGTCTTTGTACAGTCTCATCAGCCTTTCACCTGCAGTTACATCACAGGACCAACCACACATCAGAGTGATTCCCAAATTTACTTTCTGTTCCAGCCACATAAAATACATCCTCACTGGCAAAATTTTCTGCTAATTCCTTCAGGAATCAGTCAGTATTATTTTCCCTCTTAGCTCTGACAGATCTGCCCATTCCCATGGCTGAAATTAATTTTTTTTTCTGTTTCATAAGATCATATTTTATTGTCAACATATTAGGAGGGAAAACAGTATCGGAGAGTAGACAAATCAGATAATAATTAACAGAAAATTAAATAATAGTAATTAATAATGATACCTTTCAACTAGTCTCTGAACCATAATACAAAAATTCACAATGGTGTTGTGAAGCTTGGTTTATTCCCACCTGTAATTTACTTTGAGGTCCTAGCATAAAAGGTGCTTAGAATTGAAAAATATCATTATTAGCATAAAAATGAGGTATGTTCTATTTATTTTGTGTATTAATTTAGCAGAATATATTTTTATACAACTTTATACTGTAAGCACAAGGTCACACAGGATATGACTTGTCACACTGTGTTGCCTATGCATGAAATCCTCATTTTGTGCAGAGCTCTGAAATATATATTCATGTCAGAATACCTTACTGTCCAGCGACAGCCCTAGAGTTTCATTCTATTACATACTGGGGAAACAGATTCAGCATCATTTGAGAGGTCTCTTCTTCTCTCAATACCCGAATGAACTCTCATTAATCAAAAACCTACAAACACTCACCACGAGAGAGCCAGCCCCAGTAATGCTCTCCTCAGCTTCAGACATGATGATATCCATTCCACCAGCATTGTTTTATCATTTCAGTGTGACTATCATGGTCAAACAGCCAAAACAGAGCATTGATTTTACAGTTACTAGAAAACGGAACCTAACTTCACAATAAATGAATGAAATTGTTTCTAGGGATGGAATTTCTCTGGCACTGCCACTGTTGCATGCACTGCACAGACCTCAAGACAGATAACACACCTTTCTCCACACTTCCAGCCAGTCTAGGAGCACACACTGGAAGTTGAAGCTCTGCTTACACTGAACACACTGATGTTTGCAGTTAGATAAACAGGAGTTCCTGTAGAACTCTGTTAACCACCTACCCATCAACTCATCATTGTTTTGCCCAGCTTTAGATGTTTTTCTCCTCTAAACACATTCTTACTGCAAAAACAGAAACAAAATTATTTCAGTGCTCTGTCTCAGGGCAGCCTTTTTTAAGGTTTTTTTTTTTTTTAGCAGCAGTAAAGTTGAGATTTTTGTATGAACAGTTTTAAGTGGGACACCTTGCTCCCCAAAATCCGTAAATCTAAGGCAGTGTCAGTTTGCATTAAAAAGTGAAATATTACCTTGGTCTTCAGTAGCTCAATAGAAAGCAACAGCCGTTTAGAGATCAGAGCAGATCACCAGTGTAGCCTCCAGACCAGAACAGCAGGTTTGACATGATACTCAAGCAAATAGCCAGAACAGAACAGCAATTAACAGTTAACAGGCCACTTAAATTAAGAGCTTTCCTTGAAAAAACAGCCTCAGACCTTCAGAGACTTTAGGAAGTAAAGTGGCAAAAGACCAAAGTGCATGGGGAATTTCCTCAACAGGCCTTTTATCTGCAGAATGTACAAACCCAGAAAAGCCTGGCCAAAATGTCGATGTAGGCGAATGTANGAGGGTTTTGGGGGATAAAATGTTTGGAGTGCAGATGTTTCGGTGCAAGAAGATCGGGGTTGGTGCTATTCAGGGGTGAAGCTGTTTGCAGACAAGGGCGTTTGGGAGCGAGGGAGACTGGAACAAAAGCCCTGGGGGGCAAGGATGTCTGGAAACAAGGGCAAGGACCATTGAAGGTGAGGGTGTTGGAGGCTGATGGCACTTGGGGGATAAGCGCATTTGCAAAGTAAAAACATTTGGGGGAAAGGGCATTTGGGTCAAGGGTATTTGGCAGCTAGCACATTTGGGGGTGAGGGTGTTTCGGGGAGAGGGGTTCTGCGCTGCTGCCAGCTCCCGACCGCCTCCGCCGNNNGGTGCCAGCCCCCGCCCGCCCCCGCCGGTGCCCACGCTCGCTCTGCGCTGCGGCTCTCGGACACCGGGAGAAGAAGCCTCATCCAGCCGCCCGCGCAACCGTACGCGCGTCTACCCCCGCTGCCCATTTCGGGGCCCTCGCTCCCCAGGAGCGGAGCCCCGTGCTGCTGCGGGCGCGGCGGCGGCGNAAGTTGAGATTTTTGTATGAACAGTTTTAAGTGGGACACCTTGCTCACCAAAATCGGTAAATCTAAGGCAGTGTCAGTTTGCATTAAAAAGTGAAATATTACCTTGGTCTTCAGTAGCTCAATAGAAAGCAACAGCCGTTTAGAGATCAGAGCAGATCACCAGTGTAGCCTCCAGACCAGAACAGCAGGTTTGACATGATACTCAAGCAAATAGCCAGAACAGAACAGCAATTAACAGTTAACAGGCCACTTAAATTAAGAGCTTTCCTTGAAAAAACAGCCTCAGACCTTCAGAGACTTTAGGAAGTAAAGTGGCAAAAGACCAAAGTGCATGGGGAATTTCCTCAACAGGCCTTTTATCTGCAGAATGTACAAACCCAGAAAAGCCTGGCCAAAATGTCGATGTAGGCGAATGTAGCAGCACCGAGGAGGAAATAACGAGAGGAAAGGAAATGAGAGATTTTGAGTAATGACCTTCTAAGCAATGGAAACATAACTTTCTTTGCTGATGTCTCCAGAGCCAAAATGTTGCATGGTTTGACATTTGGCACTACCCTGTGTTTTGTACCCTTGTCATGCAACATGTCACCGCAACATCTGGTAATGGAAGACAGACATCAAGGGTATGTAGCCAGCCACAGCCCTTGGTCAGGCCACTGACCCTCCCTTGGTGCCCCCAGACTTAGCAAAGGGATGGATACACACACTAAAAACCAAAGCCACAGTTCCTGGATAAACACACCAGCTGTGGCACCCATAAGCATCTCCACACATTTCTTTTTCACCCACTGTTCTGGTGCACCACCACCACTATGCTGATATGCACACAGGCTTCTCACCATCACACAACACACAACAGTAAAACCCACTCCCACAGGTTAGAGTGAAAAGTGAACGTCTCAAACTCCCAGTCCCAAACCCTTTTTCGCTTACACTGCTTCATAACTCTACAATATAAAGCATTTTTCTTTCATTCATGAATTTGACCTCCACGAACTTTTAAAGTCCAGCGGTTCAAAGAGTCAATAAAGATGTATCAATGAAGTAAAGATACAGCAAAGATGTATCTTTGCTACTTTTCTCAATCTCACATAGCTCAATGCACTCTGAATTTGGGACATGTAGGAACACAGCCTCAGAAATATTTGCAGGTTCAGCACAGTGCTGGTAAAAGTCGGGAACCAGCCAAGTGTCTTTCCCAGCTCCTAAGTCCTGCTACCTCAGTAGTCATTTCGCTGGTCCTTCTGCTGCCAAGCCCTGGAAGCAATGCATGCATCTCCCAAACATTCCGATACGGGGATAAGTGCGGCGCAGCAGGACTCACAGACAGTGTGTTCGGGTCACAAAACCAGGGGAACACTGCCCCTTAGCCACATCCAGAAGGGCAGAGGTGCCAAATTAGTTTTACAGCTTTCTAGCACTGAGATGTGTCTGGGGCCGGGGGATTTTTTGATGGACGCATAGGAGCAACACTTGCAGCCTGCTTGAAAGGGTCATTTCCACATTTCACAGCAGTGGCCTATGGCGGGGGGCG
>VXAC01010020.1:880821-1040821 GCA_013399225.1 Rhipidura dahli
TATAGATATAGATATAGATATAGATATAGATATAGATATAGATATAGATATAGATATAGATTTATTTATCTTTGAGTATGTCGCTATGGGGGGGCGGTGGGAGGCATGAAGGACAGGAAGTTGTTCCCGCAGGTTTGGGGGTTGAGGTTGTTCCTCCTCCCCTGGCTGCCGGGGCCGGCGGGGCCGGGGGCAGCGGCCGCATCACCTCCCGCAGCGCCCGGCGCTCCCAGGGAAAAGGCAGCGGTACCAAAGGCATCGCCCGCTCTAGCGGGAAGGATGCTGTGTGCAGGGGGGAAGCGGGTGGAAACTTCCAGCCTTAAGTTTCTTCACTGCATTTCCTCAAAATTCAGGCTCAACAAGAAAGCTGGCATGTTATTATTATCTATTATTGTTATTATGCAGGAATTCCCTGTCAGGAAATAGGAGTTTATTATAGGAACTGTACAGGAAGTGTTAGCATGACATGTTCCACCTGCAGCCCTACTTTAGCAGCAAGTTTTTCTATTTGGAAATACCAGTGCATTTCCTGTCAGTACTACTTGAAAAAGACCTCAATGCACTTCATCAATGTCCATAAATCTCTTTCCATAGACCTGATCCTATCTGATCCCCACTTCCCAAAGCTCCGGTGGAAGTGCCTAGGGATGCACAAGGATGACTTGCAGTGCCAAGCCTGTCAGCTACCCAGGAAGGACCTGGTGCCCCCCACAATTCTCATGGGCTATTTTGAGGAATTCTAGGCACCACATCGCTCAGGAATTGTGCCAAAGACTCCAGAAATCCCCCATGGCTTCTATTTTATTCCTTTCTGTATTAAGGAAGAGCACCACCTCCTGATGTCTCCCTACTTAATCATTTCTAGGAGGTCTTCAAATGCCACAGAATGTACAGCATTACCTTTGCTGCTCATGTATAGAAAGAGCAACACAGCAAAGGCAATCTAAAGAGATGTTATATAGAAAAACGAGGTGATTTACTCACCCTGTTACACAGTAAAGATAAAATGCTCTATGACAGCTACTAATCATCAGATGAGTTCCCAATCCCTTTTGCCCTGAGCCTGGTGGTACGATAACGGCCGCCATTCCCACAGCCAGCTGCCTGGGCTTTGGAAATACTCTGACCATTTGTGCATTTTTGTACCTTAAATATTGTGTCTGCCGTGGGCAGGGGTCCTTGTACCTTAAATATTCTCTGAAGTGTCACTAATCCCTCATAAAGCCATTGTTAATTGTTGGGATAAGGAGCTGTGTATGTACAGGGAGCACACAAAAGTAAAAAAGAGTATTTATATGTATAACACCGCCAGTCTAAAGGAATACAGGGTTGCATTACAAGTTACATTTTAGAACTGCACAGGTATTTATAAACTATTTTACAGTAAAATACTGGGAAGGTGATTGGGCCGTGGCCAGAGTGGAGCAATTGCTGTGCAGGCCTTGGAGTTGCTCTCAGTAGTTTGGCAGCTCTCAGGTCACCCCTCAGAGTCTGACCTCACTCCTGTATTTCAAATACCAAAACAGACACTATCACTTAGTTTTCCACAGTGACCCCAGCTCTGCTGCCCTACTTTTTTTAGTTTTTTATACAGAAGTTCAAGAATATTTCCCAGTTTCTGCTTTCTCTGCTTCCGTTTTTAAGGTTACGCTATTTGCTTACAATGCTATTTTTATTTCCCTGCCAGGATTTCATTGCAATCTCCCCTTTGTGGATTTTTTACTTGTGGCCATTTAAATTCATTTCAGGCTAGAACTTGGCATAAAAGTTCGCAGCTTCTCAGCCAGATTTGAATTACTATATTTAATCCATACTCAGCTCTTAGGCTTTTTATTTTTTTAAATGAGAGTGAAGATAGAAATAATTTTGTTGTGGTTCCAAATGGTGCCATCATTCTGTACTGCTTTCAGATCTTGTCTTCATTCCACTTGCTTTTCAAAAGGACATGCCAGAGCATTTGAGATGTGACTTTAGAAGCATGTTGCTTTACAATCCTTTAAAAATGGGTTTTCTCAGCATAAAACTTTGTGAAAATTAAGCATTGTGGGTGCACAAGAGTATTTGTATTGCACTCTTAGATATGGCTCACTGAACAGCAAAGTCAGTTTTCATGTGGGCTAAAAGAGGGCAGAAGTCTTTGTTATGCTTTGAAAAACAGTTTTGCACAATTGTGTTTGTGTTATTAATTTTTGAGAATATTCAGGCAGTGCTGTGTTGGCTCTGCAGATAGGAAGAAGAGGTAATGACATGCAGATTTTTATTAAACAAGATTACGTTGGATACCTTAAATTTCCTTTCTCTATTTATCCATTTAAAAAACAAATGCAATACTTAATCCAAGATGAACTCCATTGTATAAGTCCAGCTGAGTAGTTGCTTGAGAAATATTTCTATAAAGTCAAGCTTTTGTTTGGTCTAGGGTTTATTATTATTATTATTATTACTATTAATATTATTATTATTATACTATTTTAGTACAGTGGCCAGAGAATGATAGAGCTACTGGTAGTATTAAATAAATGCAATTAAGATAGTGGTTTTTATCACAGCACATGCATAGGTGGTAGAGGGATCCTGTGACAGATCCTGCAGTCTTTCACTAACTGCTGGTAGGGGCAGTGTCACCAGTCAGACTGGACAGAATTTTCCACCCTTTTGCTTCCAGCTGTGGGAAGCTATGGAAAATCACACCAGACCTGCATGATAGGATTTCCTCTGACTTTATAGAGCTGCTAATGATTGATTTTATAATTAGCTATTGTATCACACCCTGATGTGATGAGCAGGAGCAGAGAGGACCCTGCAGTGCTGGTGACAAATGGGATAAGTGGCAGTCCCCGTCTCGAGAGCAAGTAGGCCCAAAGGCAGCAGATCCATGGCCAACTCCATGCTGACTGCCCTGTGCAGGGAGCAGGCTGCTTATTGCACACTTTGGAAAAGGCTGGCAGAGGGAGACAATTTACTGGCCTGAGTGGGGATGGAAGTAGAAGGATCATAGGAGAAAGTGTGCAAAGAGCGGCAATAATGTGATCCATACTCAAGTATCTTTATGATGTCTATCATGGGGCATCTCATGCTGGAAATGGGCACTGCAAAAGGCTCTTTTGCAGACAAAGTTTGAAAGAATGTCACAGATTTTTAAAACTACAAAAAGAAGCTCAAATAAAGAGAATATGCACATTTTCCTCCATTCTTCTCGTTTTGGGGGGTAAGTATTTATGGTAAAGTAACTAGATCCTGTGCAAAGCTGTTTTCTGTACCAGTTTACCTTCCCTGAGATTGCATTTGAAATGTCTGTGTAAAAAAGCAATGATGTGTAGACTGGGAGTGTTTTAATCAATGCAATATGACAATGTATCCCCTGGCCATAAAATGGTTGCAATGTGAGAGATCTGTAATAAGCTCCACTGTTGTTCAAGGGAGTAGAAAAAAGATCTTAAAAACATCAGTAAAAGTGTTGCCTAAGAAGATAACATCCAGATCCTAAAACAAGGTTGAGATTAAATCTGGCAGTCTAAGAGCCTGCATCTACTGGACCAAAAAAAAATAAAAAAGACTCAGGTGCTATGTTTCTCTTTTGCAAGCATATCTTTCTGCTGTAAATAGGGGTAAAAGCAATTATAGAAGAAAATATGAAAAATAAAGTTTTCTTTGCACGGACTTAACAAATTGCTATTGCACAATAGTAACACTGCATTAATTATGTCACTATTTTTCTTTCGTGATAGATTATTGTTAGTAATTCATCACTGTAACATATTAATAGTGGTATTAGTTTTTAAACAGAACAATCATATTAGTAGCATACTTGTCATATTAGTGAAAATTAACAAAATGATGAAAAATTGCTACCAAGGCTTTGGGGCTCTAACACTGCAAGGAAATCACTTTTTTCCCAATCCAGCAGTTTTTCAGTGAGTTTTATATTTTCTTGCAAAGATAGAGACTCTTTTACAGTGTTCTCTGTCCAAGCCCCAGGAGCCAGTTCAAAATATTTATGCCATCCTTTTAATGCCAAATGTGTGTATTCTTTTATGATTCTAATACTGTTACGTTCTGCCTTTTAAAAGCCTGAGTGCTGTCACTCACAACCCCTGGCCTGAGATTTGAGGCCATTAAGTCCCTTTTTGTTGGGGATTGGGAGCCTGTACTGTCTGGTGAACTTCTGGAGCACAATCCAACTGCCTTTCTAAAGGATTATGGAACATTGCCTGGAGAGCCACTTATCTGTGAACTTGTCCATGTATCTCCAGCCAGTCCCTTGCAGGGTTATTTTTGAGTTGGCTTCTGTTTGTTGGGAAAGGAGGTAGCTTCAGGCCTCTCTGACCATCCTCCTTCCCACTTCTTCATCCTGGCCTTTTGCATTTTCAGCATCTTTATCTCTGCCATGGGACCTTCTAGCTAATATACAAAGATGATGTATGGATTTCCCTCGAAGAATAACAGCTTGAATTAGGTAATGGGGATATAAACTGGATTTCCTGCTCCTTGCCTTATGAATATCTGGTGCCTCAGAATCAAAAGAAGAGAAAACATTGACCAAACCCTGAGAATCCTGTTTAGAGTTGGAGTCACTGGTTTTGCCTATTGCTTTGTGAAACCAAGAGACAAAACTTCAACCTCTTTTGTGTTTGGAAGCCAGCAAAATACAATATTTTCCCCATTTTTGCGTCTACTTTGGATTGGCTCTTTTATAATTTACAAAGCAGGTTCTTTGGCTTCAGTCTGCTAATTTAATGGAATACATGAATAGATTTCATTTGATTAACAACAGATTATCACACTGGGAAAATAAGTATTTATGGCCAAGCAATAGGCCACCACAGGCCACCTTTTATTCAATAATCACTTGAGCCCAGTCAGTCAAATGCAGATGAAATGATACAATTATTGAGTTTTCAGAATGACCAAAAAAGATGGCTTTATATTCTTGTCTCTGTGCAAGATTGCTTTCTTAAACTATGTGATTCATCAGTGAAAGTATTTTTGAGATTTAGAAGTACAATCAGGACCACAATTCCCAATATCTTTCTAACAATCCTCGGCCTGTTTTTTTGCCAAAGTGTCTCTAGACAAAATTCATACTACCACAAACTGGAACCATCCTAGGGGAGTCAGAGCACTGAACAGGCCTGTACCAACCACAGATGTGACCCACATATACAACAGGGTTAATAAAAATGCCCTCATTGCAAAGATTAATTAATGCTTATAAACAGCTTTTATTCTCAAAACTGTGGTTGCATTAGCCAGGCCACAGTGTCTGTGTGAGCAAAAGTATGTGCAGCTGTGACACCTGGGCTGTGCTTGGCTGAAAAGGTTGCTCAGGAAACATCCACAGTGATGCTGGGACCAACTTTACGGTGACCTCAAGTCCATACCCAGTGACCATCTGCCCGGAAAGCCTCTCAGCTTCTCCCATGGCAGCAAGTCTGTGTAGGGTTGGAAGTGCTGCCAAGTTCCCAGCTCTGAGCTGGGGCTGGCCCCTGTCCCCACCTCTCCCACCTTTCCCACTCCTGTGTGCAGAACTCACGTAGGCACAGCACAGCTCACGCAGGGGCCACAGTGTCAGCCTGTGCCAGCCCCAGGACCCCCTGCTCTGCAGTTCCCTTCGTTGGAAACTCAGCTTTTCTCTGTGTTTTTCCTAGCAGCAGATAAACCATGGGGAGAAGCAAGTGGATTAGGTGACCTCCCCTTGGTCTGTGAGTAACAACAGAGAAGTAAAGTTGGTATTTTACTGTCCCTCTTCTGAAATTTAATTTTCCAAGTATTTCTGAGCTCTAAGGTATTGTGCAAATGATGGCTGCAAGCAGCTGTACACTTCCAAATGAAAATCTCCCCAGTGATGTTTATAAAGTTGTGCATGTTTTGTGGCACTGATTTTAATACAAAACATTAGATTGACATCCAATCTACACGTAACATGCATTTGACTGACATGGGCATTTTTTATACATTGATGTGACATATGCCAAGCATAACAACAGCTCTGACTGACAACACAGCAAAAAAAGGACTTGTGTTATCCATGCTCGAGTCAGAATGTTTCCATCCTTCCCTATTTTGTGGTAGTAATTGTGCTACTCATAAGAGAAGATATTTTTGGAGTAATACAGCACTGGAAATTGGCCCGAGTGGCACGTAAGTCTGTGGCAGAAAGAGCAAGAGGTCTTTTTAGTCTCTAAGCATTTAGAAAAGATAACATAACTAGGGCTCCAGTGAATTGGAGTTGTCAAAATTCACACCTAAGAGAAAGGGGGTGTTGGGCCTGTTGCCAGGAAACAGCATCTGGTATCACATTTCTAACAGGATGCATGCATATGAATGCAAGTGGGAGCTGCAGCATGATAAATCTATCCCAGAAATTGCACCTCCTCACTCTGCGTTGTGGCACCCGCCCATACAGACTTCCTTGCCCTCATTCCCTAACGACACTTTCCTCAACAGCCAGGGATGTGCAGGCAGGTCATCTGCAGGGCCAGTTACAGGTTCACCTTCCGTGTGGCTGGTGCCACAGACTGGGTGCCACAGCGTGGGTGCTGGGCCTGAAAGCAAGTCTGGCTGCTCTTCGTGTGGGTATTCTATTCTATTCTATTCTATTCTATTCTATTCTATTCTATTCTATTCTATTCTATTCTATTCTATTCTATTCTATACATTGTCTTGCACAGTGTCTAACTTGCTCTCTGGCCCAGTTCTGAGGCCACACCTGGACATGGTTTGTGTGAACAGGACTGCATTAAGCTGGCCTCCCACCATTCTCCCCGTCCCATCTTTAATATTTTCTATGCCCCGATGCCACTCTCCACAGTACAGCATCAAACCCTCAGAGTGCTTCAGTTCCTGAGAGCACACACTCACACAAGAATAATTCTTTTGCGTGGCCATGGGGACATGGCACAGAGCTCAGAGGAGATCCAAGGTCAGTGTGATCTTGGCCAGCTAATCCACCCGGCCCTGAAGGCAGAAGATGTATCTGGGCCTTGCTTTATTCAGGGAGGAGAGATACAGATCTTAGAGGTGGAAGAGAACAGAGTGGGGTAATACTGGAAGTATTACCTGTGATCAGGGCACTGAACTAGGTTGGTATGGGAAGTTAAAAATATGCACTCATAACTTTTCCAAGTCCGTGAAGTTTCTTTGGAGGACAGAAATCTCCAGAATATATTGGGGTAAAGCCAAGCAAAATCTTGACTGGAAATTTGAGGCCCTGGGCAGGCTCTCCTCACCCAGTGATGGTCTGAGTAGATGTCCAGGGACTCTGGGAACATCTGGTGTCCTGAAAAAGTTCCCAGGACAGTTTCATGATGTGATACTGGAATTGTAGTAATCAATATTGAATGGACACTATGTTACTGAGTTTTCATAAGTTTACAGACTCACAAATATTTTGTAGTTCACCAGATTAAGAAACACACTTATTCAAGAAGTAAAACCTGAATAAAGGCTCTTATTCTGGGCACCCATTCTATATCATCTCAGCACAGTTTTCACAGAGCTCTTTTTTTAAACAGCATTTCTGTTCACTCTCAGAATGAACCATAATGCAGAAAACAAAGACCTCTTCTTTATTGTTTTGGGTTTTTTTCATTAATTCCCAGCAATAATTGTCTTCATTCTAAAGTTCAAGTGATTTTCCCAACCAGATCATACTTCTTAGATATGGAAATTTGTTAAAACTTAAACTACCTGACAAACTACTTGACAACAATAAAATTGAGGCAGACAGGGAGAGTTAGGAACTGGCAATGTAAAGGCCCTTTTCTGAAGAAAGTAAAAATTTCTTATAGAAAAGACAGTGTCCCTTTGCTTCCCCAGTTAGGAGAATGGCTGCTAAATGGTAAAATCTGGTCATGTAGTTTTAATTACCCAGGTAGGTGTTGGTCCAGGGTAACAGAGAGAAAAAGCTCTATAAGGGAGATGCACAGTAAGTTAACATTCTCACAAATTGTTTCTCCCCTTGTGTTTAAAATGCCTTTCACTTGAGATGGCCTTTGGCACTATAACTGTTCTGTGGCTAAGTAGCTAATTCCTTTTGTAGCATGTCATTCCTGTGCCTCTGTATGACTGCTGTATTTATTTTTAAGCAAGGCATTGGCAGACTAATTTGTTTTATTTATGGTTTTCTTGCTAATTTTAATCACATTAACCTTGTGTATTTGTAACCTCTTAAACTGTGCTTTGTAATAAAGCACTTGGGTGCTCTTGGGCAGCAGGTTTTACAGGCACATTTTCTGAAGAGACAATTCATCATATATTATGATTATTCACATCACATCTGAAATCAGGTTGTGTGGCTTTTTTTAAATGGATTTATTTACATGATTGTTAACAAAAAAGTTTTTTCAGACTAAAGGATATTTGAGTGGAGAATCATTGATTTGTGTTAGAATCTGTCCATAGCTGAACAGGACAATATTGCTTGGTACTGCTGGTCATTTGGTTTAGGACTCATCCTATAAAGGCTGTTTTATTTGAATACTACTTTCTGTGTTGTTCAGTATGTTCTAGAATCAAGTGTCTTACTAGAAGATTCCTAACACTGATTTGTGAATGCACTTAATATAAAAACCTGAAAGGAAATTTTAGTGTAGAATTTACGTCTTCAATGCCATTCACCAAGCTGTTGTCACGTGCCAGTTAATTGTAACTGCTAAACATTCTCTTTATTCTTCATATTTACTCACAAGAAACTTCTGCAGATACAGATATCAAAGATCTCATATCAACTGAAAAAAGTTGTTCAGTTTTCAATGGTAAGTATGCAAAAACACAGGTATATTGCAATTAGAAAAAATGTCCAATGTTCGGTTTTCATAATGTGTTTAATAAAATATTTGGAAGTAATTACTATTTGATAGGTTTTTAATATACTCCTTTCTTGGCAATTGTCAGCAATGATCCATATCACTTACTAGGAAGAAGTAGGGCAACTAATTTTTAGTGCACATGAAAATTGCAAATTAGAACAGGGAGAATACCTAGAAGTTCTGTGTTGTTATGGTGAGTAAATAAATTTCCTTGTAGGCATATTAAATGAAAACAATAGTGGGGTGGAGTTCACGTATCTTATTCCACACAGATATTTTTATAGTCTGTTGTGATTTTTTTTAACTCTGCCTGCAATAATATTAGTTATCAAGAGCCTTTTAATTAATTAGAATAATTCAAATTAACAATGAACAGTTTCTTCTTTAAACCAGCTTTGCATGTCTGTTGCTTTAAATTTTCTGATGTACGAGTTCTGGATGGACAAGCCATGTTTCCAGATTTCTTTTCCCAGATTTTCCCTCTGTTTTGTGTTATTTTGCCTGGTTTTGTCTGCCAGAGGGTATAGAAGAGCTTTACATTTCAAAGGTATAGAGATGCTAAGAAGCAAGAGTATCCAAAAGTGGGTGAGGCTGTGTGCTACATCCCACAGTCTCCCTCAGTTCCTATCATATCAGCACTACTGAAAGTGTATGGGCCTGCTAAGATTTTATATCAATGTGCTGTTCATGAAAATGAGAGATCAACAAAAACATGACATGGTGACCCCTCAAATCAACATCGTGTTTGAAGAGGTTTTATTGTGCCCTTTGTGGCTTCTCTAAAAATGTAAATTAGCTGGAGATGTATGAAAAGGCAGCAAAACAGAAAAACCTGCTGGGGAGGGGGTTGCAAGAGGCCACGAATAAAAGCGAGCTTTACCATGGCAATTACCTCGATTTCTTTTGGAAAAGCAGTAGATGTGCAAAATAAAGTAGTTCTCCAAAGAAACTTCTTACTCTTTTTTCAACAAAAACTGCCTTTCGATAATGCTCCACTTGAATTGTCAGTACAAGTTGGGAATTGAGAACTTAAGTCTCTGGTATACTTGCAGAAACTTCTTTCTGTTTTAAATTCGTCCAATCCTTAAGTTCAGGTCACTCTTAAAACTCAAATCCAATCTTATTTATGAAGGTTAATTAATACTGAAAAAACATGCATGTAAATAGCAATTTTTTGAATCTCTGTTGCACTAGAGAAATACAAGAGCTAAAGGCCTAGAATTTCTTGCTGGCAGGTTGTGACTGCCTTGATCTACCACCAGGGAGGGGCCATGTATTAACCAGTGCAAAATACGAACTGGGAAGGGACAGTCTACAACTCTGGCTTTTGCAGTCTGAAATGCAGAATAATATTTAAAGTCTCACACACAGCTCTCAGCAAACTTCTATCCCTTTGCAGTGCTCACAAGATGCTATTAGATGGTTATGCCTGCACAGAAAATTGCACATCATGTGGAAATTCACTGTGGTTGTGATGCATGTCCAAGTGGGGACTCATTAGGCAATCAGAGTTAATTTCATGCATAACTCCAGGTAGGAGTTAATGTTTGGAAGTTCTAGTTACTCTAATACCTGTGTCCTATCAGATACTTCATCAAAAGTAGTCACATTTCCTGCCACAGATTACACATAGCACACCAGAAACACTGTCTTGTGGTTGATTCTGACAAATAAATTCAGTCACTTGGAAACAAGCTTTTGAGAGGGTAGAAAACTTTCTGGATGGCAAAAATTATTTAGGTTAGTCAGCACAACAGAGCACTGTAGAGATGTTCAAGGAGACCTAATAAGCTGCACAATGGCAGCAAAATTCAGCATTGACAAATATGAAAATACACATATTGGAAGGAACAGATTGAATTGCTCATGCACATTGCTGAGTTCTAAATTAACTGTAACAACTTGGGAAAAAGACCTGAGGGTCACTGCGGGCAGCTCAATTAAACATCTGATCAATGAGCAGTGGAGGTTAAAAAAGCAAACAAAATGTGAGAATGTAGAAAGAATGGGATGGGAAACAATGACAATATTTTAATTGTGCAATTATACACATTGTTGGCACTCTCTTCCCAAGTACAATATTCATTTCTGGTCATGCCATCTTAAAATACATAGAGGAAATAGAAGAAGCCCAGAGTTAGGTAACAGAAGGGAACAGAGACAAGGAGGAGCCTCCATATTAAGAGAGATCTAAAAGATGAGAAGTGTTTAGTTGGAAGAGGAAATTCATAAGTGGGGACATGATAAAGAGATATAAAATAATTAATGGTATGGAGAAGGTCAATTGAATGCTCCTATTTACTCTTCCTCATAATGTAAGAACAAAGTGACATCCATTAAATTGAAAAGAAACAAATTTAAAACTGATAAAAAGAAATACTTTTTTTACACAATGCATAATTAGCCTGTTGAACTCACTGCAACAAGCTATCATTATGCCCAAGAGCTTAGTAGGATTCAAAAAGGATTATACACTTATTTGGATAATGAGAGCGCCCAGGGATACCTTAGATAGGATAAAAATGGTTGGGGGTGGAGATGTATGAACCCTCATGCTTCAGGGCACAAACCAATCATTAGCTGTCTGGCATTAGGAAGAAACTTCCCCTATGAGCAAATTATTCAATAATTGTCCATTATGGGTTTTCTTGCAAATTCCACTGAAGCATCTGGTCCTGGCCACTCACTGTAGAGACAGAGTCCTGGACCGCTGCTATGATCCAGTGTGGAATTTACATTTCCTAAATTGCCATGTGTGTTTGCCGTGAGGCTGGGAAAGCCATCTCTGCACCAAAAGGGACGGTTCCCTCTGTTCTGTGACCTCCCCACTGCCTGGCAATTACCGTGCAGTTACTTGTGTATCTATTTGTGACACGGAGAGGCCGGGATCAAGTTCCATCTCTGGGAGAGGACAGCTTTGCCATTTGAAATGCATCGCACCCGGCTTGCGCGGAGCTGTCTGATGCCAACGTGTGAGAGCGTTTTATCCTTCAAAGTTCTGGAAAGCCTTTTGTGAGATCCACTCATAGTCAAAAGAGCATGTGATTCTACTGAAGTGTTATTATCTCGATTTTGTTTTTTATTTTGTTCCTTTTGATAGTTCACTTGACAGATTTTTTTCCTTTTTTCACTTGCTCCACAAGTGGGAAATACACCCTGAAACAATGTTTTAAGAAAGCATTATTCCAGTCTTCTATTGCACTAGTCCTATAACAATCCAGGTTAGCTTATCCAAGGAAGGAACCTAAATTTACCTGTCCTGGAAAATCAGCCACATACTCAAAGTTACTTCCCGGGGGTGCTTTGCCTGTAGGGAAGTCAAGTAAACCTGCCAATTTTTCCTACTGTGTAATACATTAAAAATGAGATGCCACGGAGATACTTTTGCATCTATTATCACTTTATGGTTTGTTCTCTGCCATTTACCCTGTTTTTAATTCATTCACTGCATCTTATGATCAAGTTTTACTATTACTATCTAGTTTTACTATTTTACTATTACCATCTAGGGGCTTTTTACTATCACTTTTTTTCCCTACTATTACTATCTACTATTTTACTATTACTATATAGTTTTACTATTACTGTTATTTACTATCGAGTTTTACTGTACCATTTTACTACATAAAATGCTGCAACAAAGAGAGTGTCAGATGAAGATGGAACCTCTGCATTAAACCATGTGTGTACATGATGCAGAACCAGTGTCATCGTTCTGGAATATCCCTTTCTCACATTTGGAACTTACCCACCAACCTCTGGAACTCTCATCTACACACGTGTTTACCTATGGGTAGTGCTGATAAGATCCAGCAGGGTCAAATAAGTACTAAATACAATCTAAACTGCCCTGTTTAATATATGTAATTGTCAGGATTCATTGTAAGTTTTTATGGTACTGTGACCTGACAATATTGAAAACAAAAGGATAAAAATGCCTCAAAGACAAACTGTTTGTGGAGAAGGGAGTCAACAGTGGGGAAAGTAAAACAAGGTAGATTAATCTGAGGGACTAAATTCTTAAAAGCAACAGAAAAACAACTTAAAAACATGTAATTGTTTCATTATGCTGCATAAAAAAATCATCCTTAAACCACACAATTATAAAACTATGTTCCACACAAGAACGATGTAAATATATTTAAATCCAGTTTATGGAAAACAGACAGAACGGGTACTTGTAGTGGTCAAATAGCTTTTATGTTTTAAACCCAACAGAATGATTTAAAGTTTTGTAAGATTGCTTAGAGTTTGGAAAATTTGGAATAAGGTTTTTCGTACAGCAAAAAATGTTTTCCTCATATGTAATGTATTAGTCTGCACTATTTGTGTGTTTTAATGATACATTTGCCTTAAATAATAATAGTAACCAGTCTGATTTTGAAACTTTAGGAGCCCTTAGGAGATAAGGCAGTGTTTATCAATCTACAAGTAGCAGATGCAATTTCAGATGGAATATAATGGAGAAAATGAATGATGAAGCTAAGTGCAAGGATCAGCACTTCCAGAAAGCCTCATGAATAATGACGACTAAGTTGGAAGCATAGCTTTAGAAAAGTATACCCAGGGAGACCAGCTGGACTGAGTTAACAAGTGCTTTACAAGAAACTTTCTAAGACTCTGGGTTGAATTCATCTGTAGTTAGCAGTGACCAAAAGGAGTTACTATCCAACAACTCTGTCTGTGGCCCAGATTAAGTGAGTTTTCTGGGTTTGATCCAATTCCTATCTCCCACAGCAGGAATTACCATTGGAGTGGTTCTGCTTAGCATCCTTGCTGGAAGTCTCACACAGCTGTGGACTGACTGGGCACAGGGAATGAGCAGTGCTGGCAGCCCCATGTGGGCTCCTCTGGGTTCTGCTGGTGGCTCTGCAGAAGTGAGCAAACAGAGTTCCTGCCTATGCTCTACACTTACAGATAAATGGAGGTCATCAGCCTCCAGGATGCCCATCAGTGCCTTTTCTCAGCCTAGATTTCCCATTTACAGCTGGGATTCCTGGCTCCTGAAAGCCATGGACTGTTGGAGGGCTTGAAGTGTTCATAGGAGCAAAGAACCGGAGAAATACAGGCAGTATGGAATGAGAAAACATTTCATATCTGTTTCCTTGAAAAAGGCTGTGTGGCACTGTTGAACAGCCTTTGTTGCAATTGCTGAAGTAAATACAGCCCACAAAGCGGTTACTGCTGTGAAAGCCTCAGCTCTCTGCCTGTTATGGGGCACAAATGATGCTGTATTGAAACTCTTTTTACAGCAAGGATGTATAGTAAGTGAAGGTCACTTCAGTATAGTTTGAGAACACTGTTTTTAAAACTTCATCCTTCAAATTAGTCCTGAGAGAAGTTCAGGCCCTTCTTTAATGCACACTTGCACCAGCCCAAGCTACTGATTCTGTGGCATTGGCAAAGATTTTTCTTTGAAGATGTTCCATGCCCTGATCACCACTTATGCAGGCTTGAGAGCTCTCCTGTGACATCTGAGGATCAGGGCCATTGTTCGGTGCTGGGTTTTAGATCCTTCCCCAAAAAGTACAATTAAATGTATTAGAATAGCTATAGAAAGAAAATCTCATATAAGGGACCTGAAAATGCACTGTACAAGGTTCTATTAAAAAAGTAGTCACATAAAGACTCATTGCTACAGCATATTTTCTTCATTATTTCTGCCTCATTGTATGTGAAACTATATTAGTATAATGAAGTGAGAAATAGTAGGATATTGGATATTATATTTCCTGCCTAGCAGTTTTAGAGAATTTAGCTCAAGGCAAGAGAAAATGCAGCCTTTCTGCCCTGAAGAATAAACAAAAACCTGTTACAGAAATAAAAGTGTCAGTAAGAAATCAGGTGGTCTCTCCACATGCATCAGCACATTTCTTACCATGGCTTTAGAGAGACCTGCTTAGGGTTTGGTTTGGCTTGGTTTGGTTTGGTTAGACACACTCAGGTCTGTTACACACTTATGGGTATCTTTCTCTTCATAAAGAATGGGGACATTTGGGATGTGGAATAACCAAGCTGCCATTTATCAAACATCAATGTCAGAGGCACATTGCTCCCTACTTTTGGACTTCAGGTCTCCTAGATCCCAATTAGGAAAAAAATTATTTCTCTTTCTCTCTTTTTAGCCCCCATGCTTTATTTTTCTTTTTCTCCATCTAAGATAACTGATATTTCAAAAATTGCTGTTTCTTTAGTGTGCCATTAGTCTTCAAACACAGAATTCTTCCTCCACATGAATAGTAAATCCTTCCCAGTTTTGTTTGTCAGCTATTTCATTTGCTTAAGTACACAAAGAAATCTTAGGCGATCAGGGAGAGGAAGACCCCAAAGCCACAGATACCAACATTTGCATTTAACAGTAGAAGAATACAGCTGTCCAAAACACAGGAACCAAATCACCAAATTACTGATAATTGCCTAATTCTAGAAAATTACATACAAAAAAAAAGTTACAAAATAGCAGAGGATCAGTGCTGCTGGATGAATATTAGTGGACAAAAGTCCTGCTTCTAGCAAAGATATCTTGCACTCTTTTACATAAGCTATTTTCAATGTATAGCACTGGTAGACACTCTCTTGAGCAGACTTATTCACTCAATAGGTTTAGGTCAGAGAGTTTCAACAGCTGGTGTTCAGAGATTTCATAACTTAGGAAGCTTATTAATTTGCCAGGCATTTGTTTAAAATGTCTCTTTTCCCTTTACCAGGCCTTAACAGTAAAACAAAAATGTATTCTCAAAACAGTGGATCTTCTACATCCCACTTCTACAGTGGAACTTTTTACATTATTAGAAAAAAGTAGAATGTCCATAAAAAGATACTTTTAAATTCTGATATTCTGAAATGTTAAAAGCACTGACTTTCTGCTGAATCTTGGGCTTGGCCAAGTGAAGACAGCACAAAACACACAGACCTAAGTAGCCCTTTGACTTGAAAGCTCACAGTTTATATAAATAAGTATATGAAACAAGTATATAGTATTCAGAAGCCAGCAAGCCAAGTAGCCCATGTTAGAGGTTGAAGTGAGGTGATTTTATTCCACTTCCATGGTTATGTCCTTGGACCATGATGTCCACCCGAGCTACTTTGAGAACCTGGACTCCCTTGAAACTGCCTGCTGATCTCTGGAAACTCATCATTTTTCCAGCCCTTTTTGCCTTTCAGAGAGAGATCCAAGAGTTACTGGAACTAGATCTCCTCCACACTCCTACTGCTGGATATTTGCCCCCTTACTCCAGTTCAGACTGCTGCAGTAAGACAGAGGGCCAAGAGCTCCCTTTGCATGAAACTGCAATCACTGGTACAGCTTTGGGCAACTTAAAAAATATAAAAAAGGCTGTTCCTGCAGCTGGAAACCATGAAGAATAAGGAGTGCTCCTGTGACATTGCTTTTCCCCTGCTATTTATTCTAGTGAAGAAACATCAAGATATCCTCATCCAAGGACCTCCCACTTATTGCTGCTTGAGGACATGTTTGATTACCCTAATGAAAGGCAGCTTCCAGCCCTGCACATCAAACTTCATTAACTGACATTTAAACATTTGCCTCCTTACTACAAACTGCCATTAATTTTCATCCTGTTACAGTTTGCTCTGTATTACAGCACACTTAGCAGTTACTTCAATGTTTGGATCTGTCACTTGCAGTTTCTTGGTGAATTCACAGCATATGTTGTACCAAAATCCCTTTGTTTTACCTTACAGCCCAAACTAAACCACTTTTAACAAAATTTCCCAGTACAGATGCCAGTCTATTCTATTTTTCAATTGTGACCAAAGAACAGTACTTCAGCAGTTGCCTCCGAACTCCATGCTTGGCATATATCCCAGAAAGCAAACTTATCCTAGGGGTCAGATGATCAGTTTTGCAGGAAGAAGTGTTTCTGCCTCCAGCTAAGACTTTCTTTTCTATCAAGAGCTCTACTGTGAACTGAGTTTTCTTTCTGATAACTTTTCAAATTGTTCTAGATGACATTTCTGTATTTTCTCCTAACTCAATCATCCTATCTTTGTTGCAGGGATAAGTGCTGTAATATATTCTCATGTTTGCCACAGAGCAAGCACAGATTCATCTAAGATGTGACAACCAGCAGGTTTTCTTATCTATAGAGAGGGTCATCTGTTGTGCTTAAGAATATGGTGCAAATGATTTTACCAGTATATTGCTAATGCTTAAATCTACATTTCTACGTAAAATTAATTTTCTCTTTTGTCTGTAGTTGCAACTTGGAACGCCTTCCTTATATGCACTATAAAATGTTAATAGCAAAATTTAGTGTGACTTTGTGACTGTGGTGTCATTTTTCTCAGCTTGATCAGCTCTTTCAAATGGCATCATTATGATCAAAGTTGTTTACCGTAATAAAGCAAGAATAGTTCCAATAAAATAGTAGGTGCCTTTACAGTTAAAGAGTAGCTGGCATTTAAGAACACAGCAGCTCCTCATTCTGTGGGTGCAGAATCATACAAGTTCACAATATAATAGAGTTAATGCATGTAATTACAAGATTGCCCCCCTCAGGATTTGAGGGCATTGAAAGAGACAACAGGAAATACATTATGAATCTGAAAGAGAGAAAAGTAGCAAAATTACATATATATTGAGTGTGCAAGGAGAAACAACTGCATTGAAGCTTTGAAGTCTCCAAAACTGAGGATTACTCTAATGCAATATTATTGTTCACCAGTAATTTGTCACCAGTTGTTGACTTCTGAGAATAAAGTGGTGACACTTAAAGGTGCATTTATAAACATTTCACTAATGCTGCAAGATTAATAGAATACTTCAAAACTAAGTTATCGTAGGTGTGCTTTAATGTGTGGGAACACATATGGGTGATGTTTCAAAAGATGTTTGAGAAATGATGGTCTAACTACCAGCTGTAAACATTAATGCTCTGGGACATAGGAAGTAATTTATAAAGCATGAGTCTCTATAAAATCTTTAAAGAAACTTCATAGCAGTAAGAAAATAATCAGTGATGGTGCTTTACACCACTTTCCTCCTTGTCCAGAGTCAGCTTGGATATGGCACAGCTTTGTAACCTGCTGGGAAAACAGCTCAGCTGGGAGAAAAAGCTACAAGAGACCTCACAGGGGGGTTGAAAGCTGCTCAGGACAGTAATAGTGATATTTGCTTGGTTAACAGTGATAAGTGGCAAAGTTGGGATCAAGGTTAAACAAGTGAAACCTCACTTGGAGTGTTCATAGCCTTGGCAGTAATTTATTAGCAAAGGTTTTACCTGGGACAGTAACAAGTAAATCCCAGACTGATGGTTGCTGTCCTACAATGAAATCTAGTAGCAGTCCTGATTCCATTTGAAGGCTGTACTTCAAGACTGCAGTTCCCTGACAGAGAACTGAGGATGTGATTGATTTACATGACAGTGTTTTAACTGAGAACACCATAAAATAATTCAAAACCAGTTTGACATCTAGGAAGACAACCTTATATTAAGAAACGTCAAGATTGTAGAGCACAGAAAGAGAAGCCCATGATATATTTTTTCAATGAATACCAGAAGTGGTAGGGATGCCTACCTATAAAACTCCTGAACAATGTGTTGCAGCACTTTGTAGCCTTGGAAAGGCCAATCAAGTAGCACATTATATGGTACTTGTGAAATGTTGCAAGTCTTGGAATGAGGAACAGAAATTTGAAACAGGCATATAAATCTGAGTCACGCTGTTAGGGTTGAAGAATTTTCTTTTATCTGGATTACCCTGCTGCTCTTATTTGATGTTGAAAGGTGTTTATAACTGTTAAACTGGGAATGAAAAATACAAGCCAAGATAATGTGATGTCACATTCACCCAGGAAGAAGGCTCATTGAGGAAATCAAAGTTATCTTTGACTCATGGGATAAGAGAAGGAGATCTATGCCTGGAGAGGAGCAGATTCCCATGTTTGAAGCAGAAGAGCAGCCTTGCTAAAATGATTGCCTCATGTTTTCTAGTGGTAAACTACATTCTTATTACATAATTGATTTTTGAAAATGTACACTGCTGCCTTCTCCTCTTTTAATCTTATAGATGTTGAATGACTTTCCCTGCCTTTTAAAGCACTTTTAATCCCTAGAGACTCATGTCTACAGGGTACATAACACTGTGGTTACAACACACGGTGCCAGACAAACAGAATTATTTTGGCTTCATCCTTCCTATGCAAAGAGAGAACGAATTCTGTTCTGAGCCTTTAGATGCTCATTATCAGATAGAGTTAAACATGTTATTGTCTGTACATGTGGTTGGCAGTTCCACCAAAATCAAGAGAGTTGCAATGCAGGGAGGTAAATATTTGCATAAATCTTTGCAAAATTTGGGTCATAATAGCAAACTCACATTTAAGTATTTTTTTAAACAAAACACCCTCATTTCATATAGAAGAGTTTTCTTTACATCCAGTAAAACCCCATCCAGTCTGGTGGACTTCCCAGGTGGGACCTGGCATAGTTACACAGAGCAGGGAGAAACACACAGCTCCAAGAGCCAGTTTTCCTTTTCCTTTGCCCTGCTGTATTCTCTCTCTTTTTTTTCTTCTTCCCCCTTCCCCTTCTTCTGGCTTGTGCAAGGGTGGGACAAAGGAACTTTAACAGATTAATCCTTTTCAGACTGGAAGGCTTTGCAGTTTTATTACAGGACAAAATTATTATGAGCAGCTGAAACTGGAAATACTCTTTGATAGGGAGAAAAGTATTTAAAAGTTTGCCTGCCATGCCTGCTAAGGCCGGAGCTGGACTATTTGAATAAGCCCTTTGAAGCTTGCAGTTGCCTGAGTTCATTGTCATCCACAGCTACAGTCCAAGATGACTGGAGCTGCTCCAGGCTTTGCAAATTTATTACAAGCATAGGTGAGTTGCTGTCGTCAAATTGGAGTGTCCATTAAAACTTCAAAGGAGAAGCTTGATCTAAGTTTTCCTTCTCATAATGTGTAATACTTATTACAGAGAGATTTATTAAGCTGCTCTGCTCTCACTTTATATGTTGAATCTAGTGTAGGGCCATGGAACATATTAAGGTTTTGACCAACAGTAAAGAGATGAAATTTTCATATTTTGCTATTCATGACCTTGGGACTACCTAAAATGGCAGCCACCTTTAATTCAATGCAATTGTGCCTAAGCACATCCGTACTTTCTCTCTATTGATGTTACAAGAGACAAAAAACCCATGAAAAGATGAATGTTGAGTGGGTTTAGAAGGCATTTTAAAAGCCAGGCACTATTCTAGGCCAAAAATGAGAGACCCTACCATGTAAAATAGTCTTACACTCAGCTGGTAATGCTATAAATTGAGGAGAAAAAAAATACATAATTCAGTAAATTAAGTTTGAGTGCTCTGTCCTACCCTGAACTAAGTCTGTCTGAGCGCAGCCCATTAAAGACCTGTAGTGTGTGCCTGAGAAATCGATGTTAAAACAGTGAGGTTTTGCACATCCTTTAATGCTGCACTGGTATCTGCTCGAACATTACCAACCAGCTCAGCACAGCAAATCATCTCATTTTTCCTGATGGCACTGACCAGAACTGCAGAGCAGAGGGGAGAAGTGCTTATGTTGCTTACATTGGTGCAATCTATAAAAAACCAACCAACCAAAACAGAACCAACTGGATTTCTTCCTTTCTTTGGTTCTTTATGGTACCTAACAAAGGCTCAATAACAACGTTGTTTCTGCTTGTAAAAACAAAAACATTTGCAAGGGTTGCAAACCCCCTCAAGTTTATGGGATAACCAGTCTATTTGTCTTGAGCTGCTCCATTCAGAGAAGTTCTTACTTACGGTCACAGAAGATCCTACTCTCACCTCACATAGCATAGGATAATTCTTTTTTAAACTAAGGAGTTATTCTGGATTTACAATAATGTAATACTCTAGGAGCAGAGTCTGAGCATGAATTTGTGTGTTACTCCACTTTTTACATGCAGTTTTCAAAGTTTTGTTTTCACATGATTTGCTACATTGAGAGGGCCAGTGGTATGAACGTGGCAGGCAACAGGGAAATATTCTTCTTTCTGATATTTGGCAATGGCTGAGAATGTTGTCCCGGTGAGGAGGAGGTCATTCTCCCAAAGCTTCCTGTAAAATCCATGTGGAAAGACAGAGGCTCCTCTGGAGAGTGTCAGAGAGCACCTGAATTAGGCCTCTGCTCTGAGCTGCTCGGTGAAGGGTCCTGTCACTCTGTTCATGTACAGGGAGAGGGCCTTCTCCCCCATATACATCAGGTGCCTAAATTTGCATGGAGGGAACGACCTCTCTGGAATACCTATTTTGTGATGGATTTTAGTGCATAGACTACCTGAGTAGTGGAAGAAGGCTTTTGATTTGGGGGGGTTAATTTGGACTGCAGTACAACTGTATTTAAATCTTTTTGCAAAGAACAACCTTTTGCCTACTGTCCCAAAGAATTTATTTGTTTTCATGAGTTTGTCTCAACCTTCAAGTTACTGTAACAGTTTTGTGTATTTAATATACAGTGTGTGTTAATATCACAGACAGTTTTATAACAGCATTATAACTTACACCATTCCCTCCAGCTTTTTATGGACATCTACGCTTCTGCATTAAACTACTGTAGCTTGTGGAATTTACAGTAGAAATCAAGAATGAAGCCTGATGAAAAGCCTTTTAAATTGTGGTGTAGACATCCACTGCATCCACCTTGCAAAAGGACTAAAATGAAGAGAACTCTTATGTGATAATTTCTAGCAAGAGTACAGGATTACCATACTGCTAGACAAACCATAAAGGAAAATGATTATGGTACAGTAGGAAGGCTAACTTCATCTTTTTATTTGAAGTCAAGTTTAATTATTTATGTTTTCTGAGGAAAATAAAAGCAGAATGGTAACTATGCATTCTTAGTTTAATGGAGGGCTCATTTTAGATTCTGCAGCATTAAAATATAACCAGTACATCCTATCTAGAAAAATAAAAGCAGAAGAGACCAAACTGAAAGGCAGAAACACAGACAGACAAATACCCTACTTCTGCAAAAACTGGAGCTAAACAATGAGGAATTGTATAGCTACAGAGTGGTCTAATTACTTATTGTACTTTGAAGATCTATTAAATCTTAATTGAGAACTGCTATTTAATTTTTAGTGTAAGCTATATGCAAGGGATGGGAGTTCTTATTATAGTACCAAGCAAAAAGAAAAGACACAAAAAAGCTGTGATGTTCTTTTTATGTTAGAAATACACTGAATTTCTACTGAAAAATATAATGGATGACACAAGTTATACTTCACATTATCAGTAAATACTACCATAACCTCACCATGAGGCAGCACAGGTTGTCATATCCAGTTACTATTTTGTTAGGAAATAAATGACTTCTGGTTATCATGGGCCAATGTGACACGACAGTGTAAAATCATATTGCAGTCTTTGGTGAGCAAGATGATAACATATGTCACCACTCCACTAAACCTGTGAAAATCCCTTGGAATTTCTATTTATTAAACCTCATGTTCACCACTCTGTACAGTGTAGGGCTTCTTCCCTGGTTACAGTGCAGCACTGCTGACTCTTAATTGCTCCTGTGGATTCCATTTCAATAGCAATCAACCTTAAACAGAGCAGTGAAAACTCTCCTTAAAGAAATGCTATGAGCATTCTTCAGAAGGGCTGGCGTGCTGCTGAATTACCTCAAGGACAGCTCTTTAGCCACCTGTGTCACTGCTTGCAGGCTATGAATTCAGCTGTATTTAGTTCACAATTAAAGCACAGCTGACCCATACTTGCAAGTCCATTACCTGCATTTAGGCTCTATTTACCTACCAGTTCTTCTGCTCTCTATCTCTCTCTCTCTCAGTTTAGTCTTCTCTGTCTTACTGCATATGTTCTTAATCATGATTTCCTTAATCAGGAATTATCATCCTGAAGAAATACTTTGAGGAAAATTATGATTAAAGAATCTCAATGTACTAGATAAAAGCAATTCCTGCAAAACTATCTTTGCAAAGCAAAGAAGCAAACTGGAAAATTTATCTCCAGATTTTAGGACCTCTGAGTTCATATAAATGTCCAATCTCCTTTTTACTTTTGCCAAACTAACATGCCACAGCAACAAGCTCCACACTGTTTGAGGAGTATATCTTCTGCCTTAAATTTCCCTGTGTGTTCTTATCATATGACAAGATCCTAATTCTCCTTATCAAGGTATTATTTCATGGCTTTTTATCATATCTACCATGAAGCCCTTCTGTGAAGCTGGTGATGCCAATTGTTCCACTCTTTCCTCCTTATCCTTTGTGTTCTTGCCAGAGAGAACTGAGCTGCTTTTATTTCTGCAAACCTTCTGTTTGCAGCTGGTGACCAGGATTGCACATGGTGTTTGAAATGCAGAGGACAACCAATTGAATGACATTAAAGAGTTTTTCATATTATTCCTCCTCCCTGTACCAAAATTTTCTACAATAGCTGCATGCCAAGTGGAGGAGTTTATTGCACTCTTGACAATGCTCCCTAGGTGCTTTTCCTTTGATACAATTAATTTAGAACTCACTAAGGTGTAAAAATAGATTTTAAAAACTCCAACCTTGTAAATTACATTAATTTGTAATATCAACATAGAAGTTAATCTGCCATCAGATTGATCATTCACCTAACTTGTTTATTTTCTTCTGAAGTTTCTTATTACCCTCTCCAGATTTGATTAACCTGAATAATTTAGTGTCACCTGCAAATTTTATCACCTCAATGCTCATCCCTTTTTCCAGTTCATTAAAAAATATATTAAACTATGCCACTTGTGATGCAGAATAGCACGGACTTGATGTCAAATCCTACTAAGGCGAAAACTGAGAATTCATACCTTCCTCCTTTTTATAGCTCCTACTTGGATTGATCCATGACAAAAATTAAGTGAAATCTTTTTTGACTGATACAGGAAGTTTGTTGGACATGAAATTTCTGGTTTTGTTTCCAGCTTTCTGACTGCTTAATTTCTTCAAATTTCCTGGGGGTTTGAAAGGTTAGACTTAAATGATTAGGCAGTTTGCTTTTATCCATATTTTTATGACATTTTCAACGAGTTTTGATAGATAAACTGGTACAGGAATGTCCTGGTGGATATGGAAAATCAGAAAGACATCTTTATTCACCAGATTGGGTTCATTTAAAAGTAGAGCTCTTTGAACACCCAAGAGCTCGATATGAAGAATGGAAATATTTTTACATGAAGGAGTCCTTGTCTCTACCTCTCTGCTGGATTATCTGCTGTATACAAAATACTGTCAGAAAAATTGTTATGAAACAGTGGCACATGCCATTTCTTTGGTTCTAAATTCCTTGAAAATGTATATTGCATTATCCAATGGTTTTGCAATATGTGCACGGATTTTTTTTTTTTTTTTTTTTTTTTTTTTTTTTTTTTTTTTTTTTTTTGATTTTATTAATAATTTTTTTTTATTAAAACANCTGTTCATATGAGAACAGGCTGAGAGAGCTGGGGCTGCAGCCAGGAGAGAAGGCTGATGGGGGAATCTCAATGTGCATCAATATCTGAGGAGAGGGAATGAAGAATTAAGGAGCCAGACTTCTCTTGGTAGTGCCACTGACAGCACAAAAGACAATAATCACAAATTTAAAAGTGTAAAATAGAGTCTGAACACAAGAAAACTCTTTTACTGTGAGGATGGTGAAACACTAGAACAGGATGCCCAGAGAGGCTGTGGAGGCCCTTTGTGGAGATGAACTTGATGGGAGCCCTGGGCAACCAGGTCCTCCTGACTCTGCTGGAGCCAGGGAGTTGGACTAGATGATCGAAGAGGTCCCTTCCAACCTAAACAATTCTGTCTGAATGCATATAAAATATTTAATTATCATTATTTTAAATCATTTAATGTTACCTATGACTAGTAATAGTCTAAATGCAGGAATTAATTTACAAGTCAAACAGAATCCAAAACCAGACAAACCAAACAACAGATGGGAGTGGCTGCATCTTTAGTGAAGCTTTGAATTTCCAAACCACGCAGCTAACTCAATTTGAAGACAGTCTTTTGAAACCTCTGAGATGCTTCAATACATTTACAAAATGTATACCGAATGCCTCTCCTTTGTGCATAGATTTAGTCCAGTCATATATGTCCAGTGATAAATGTGAACTGTCAGAATTTCGAAACATCATGAACTGAATGTACTCCATGAAGAAGTGAGAGAAGTGATAAATCCACCCTTAACTGATTTGACCTGAACAATTCAGTTCTTTGTCTCAGTGTAGTTAAATCCCCAAGACATGATTTTGTGGGTGAGAATGTGAGAAACGCTTTAATAGGAACTAATGCCTCATTATTTTTTCCAGTAAATTCACAGAGTGAAGTACTAATTAAATCATTAAACCCTTGTGCTCTTTTGTACAGACTACCTTTTTTCATAATACAAATGATGAAAATGTTTCAACAATGGGACTTGAAATATATTTTAAGGAATCTTTCTCCCACTGTTGCACGTTAGACATGTTTTGTGGTCTTGTTAGTGTTTAGAGTATGAAGAAGAGACTTCTCACTTCTTCCAAAGCAACAGAAGGGACATCTTGAAACAGAACACAACAGAGAAAGGAAATGTTTACGACTAAGGGGAGCATGTGCTACCAGCACCAATTTTAAGAGGTGTCAGATATTTCTGGTGATGAAAATCTTTGTCTAAGGTGAAACGGGCTACATTCTGTTTCTTTTATTCCAAAGATGAGATGGATTTGAAAAACCTACCTGGCTCCTTGATGCAAGGATTCGCCACATGAGATAATCTCCAGCACATTACTATTGGCAAGCAGATCTTTCACCCTTTTTTCTCCATGCATTACAGAAAATATTAAATCAGTTTGGTGTCCATAAAAACTTTTGATCCTAGGAACAGCCTAGGGTACTATCATTATCTTCAGGAGAACCATTTGTAGATCTTCAGTAGGTAGCACTAATTTAATTTCTTTGCTAGAGAAAAAGTGGCTGATTTTCTAGATCAATATTTGATTGAATATGTTTGAAATGTCAGCAGATAAAGGCCCCTTTTTCTGGCCCAAAGAGTTTTTGAACCACAGAGGTATACTGTTCTAGCTCCCCTGGGATCTGACTGCAAGGAGGTCTCAAAGATCTGTTAGAAACCTTCCCGCTGTTCCTTGTGTTCTTCCAGCAAGACTTTCTAAAGGTTGAGATGAGAAGAAAGAAGATCAAGAACCAGAATGTCTTTATATCCATTTTTTAATCTTTCCTGGTGCTTCTCTTAACTAAAAATAATCGTTTATAACACCAGTTTACAAAAAAACTCCTGTAATAGGATCATGTGAAAGAAAGAAAAAAACAGTGAGGGCCAGGCCTTCAGATTTGCTTTAAGAAGATGCTCCAACAACTTTCGCAAGCCATTGACATTTGAAGGGCTTTTTCTCTTTCATGACACTAATTAAAGCAGAATATCAATGTATCATCATCTTGAAAGTGATCTATTAAAGAGATTTGCTCAAGGCTGGAAAACTAGGGCAATGGACACATGTTTTAGAACTTCAGAAGAAAAGTTGCCCAGTTATGTTAAATAACTAGAGAAAAGCATGAAAGTGAAAAGATATTCTTAAACAATGATAAGAGATGCTGTTGGAAAAGTGGCACCATGTGAGAGCCTGCGTCCATATATTCCATAGAAATTCATGCCAAATACATGCACACACAGAACTCCCTGCCCAGCCCCACACAGAACAGGGCTTGTGTTCGTGCTGCACAAATGAGGAGGTTTCTTTAAAATCTTCAGGGCCTAGAGGTACATTTCTCAGAATGAGACAATGAAATATTCTCGGTGGAAAGTTTTCATCCAACTGAGATAAGAAATGCATCTGAAGAATAAACCCTATTGTCTATCTTGACTACATGTATAGCTTGATGTTACATGATTAACAGCATAAGTGCTTCTGCATAATAAAATCCATTCATCTGAACATTAAAACACCATTTTTCCTTCATAATATATTACTTAGAGCTTTGGTTTTATCTTTAAAATAAGAATGTTTAACTCGCTAATTATGTATATGCACTTTGTTAATATACAAATTAGGAAGAAAACTGTATTGAAGATAGTGGAAGCATGTGGTACCCAATCAGTCCTGGTGATAGCAGTTCTTCCTCATCTGCTGCAGAGTCTAATATCAGTTTTCTGCCAGCTTTATAAATATTATATCATCTGCAGGGATTCAAAGTATCTGCTTTAAAAATGGCTTTTCAATTACTCACTATTTGAACAACACTGCATTCTTTATTTCACTGTGAAGTAAAACATATCCCTATAATTCAAAACTGTGTAAGGTACAGCAGTAGTTGGTTTGTCATTTCAGTGACCCTGGCAAAGACTTTCAGTCTTTTAATTTCTTTTAGAAGCCGCAAAAATGCACCAATATTTCTGTTAATCTCTTGGGAAATAAAGAAAAAAAAAACACTACCACTCTTGTATCTACCCCATAATTTAGAAAGGTCCCCTAGTAACTGCAGTGCCTTGCATGTAAATAAATTGTTGGTTGCTCATTACTTCATTAAAAAAAAAAAAAAATTAGCAGCTTTGCCACCCACTATTTCTGCATCACACCTAAATGAATAAATTATATCAAAAACACCTCATCCAGTTGCTGTACCAGGTTCTGCTAACCGAAACCATAAGCCTCCAACAGCGAAGTCAGATACCCAATAGTCTCTGCACGGATCAAAGTAAGCCAAACAAAATCTATGTTTTGTACCTGCTCCCAATACGTCTGGGAAGCACTGTTAATGAAAAATGAGGTTGATGTACCTATTGCACACTTTTGGATTATTGTTCACTACCATCAATCTGAAACCTAATGAAACAGAGACCACCTACAGTGGAGGGATATTGTGTCCATCTGACAAACTGCATCCAATTTACGAACTGATGGGATGGCATAAGCTGCCACTGGTCATATGATTTTCAGCTTCTGATTGGTCATACATTAAGTATTAGTAATGGGGCAATGCCATTTCCACTATCATTCTCTGGCAAGAGTAAAAGTATTACATAGTGCACCATAATTCTGTGATAATGATAGCATGCAATGTGCTGGTTTCTCCCCACTGCGGACACAAAAATTGCAGGAGACTTGGCTTCTCCAAACTGTCTTTATGGAATTAACAAAGAAATATGCTTGCCATGACATATATTGAACCTTTTCAGTGCCTTTCTGGGTAACTTTATGGGCACATGTGTTATGTATGTCACAACCAAACTCTGCAGGAAGAGATAAAATAGTGCACACATCACACAATGGGTATAAGCAATGGGCAACCCAGGCTCCAACCTGCACAGTGCACAGAGGTTTTTTCAAAGAAAAATGCTGACTCTCTAAATGGAAGATGCTTTAGTTTCTGCACCTGTTTTGCTCAGTATCTTGTTAGGCTGCTTCTACTATATGTCATACTAATAGGGAGAAGCAAAACAGGGAGAAATTATGATGGATATTAGTTGATCCTCTTGTTATTGCTAGAAGTGATTATTGCTTTTTCCTGCTTGGGCTCCCTCAGTGTACTCCTAACAGAGTGCAGCTTATTAAAAAGCTCTGCTGTTTAAGTTTTACTGACATAATAACCAGCTCCCTCTTTATGGTTGTTCTGAAGTCGATTCACTAGCCACCTGTCAGTTTGTGAAACAAATGTTAGATTTTCCTAATGACTATTAAGATTTTCCATGGGTTTTTCTCCCATCGTATCTCTCTGAACTTGTCCAGTGCTGTGTTTGTGCTCGTGATTTATGCTTAGCAGGTGTTTGTTTGCTATGGATTTCTAAATGTTGGCTTCCTACTGCAAGGAAAGAATGGGAAGGTGGGAATGGGTTTATAATATTCTGTATATTGTTCTACAACTACAAAATGGATTTCCAGCTGACACCCTATGTGCTGCCACGAATTAAGCCACAAAACCCTATCTGTATCAGCAATATACCAAGTAATGCAAGGGAATTCACAGTTAAGACTGAAGCTCCATTATTAACTCACTATATTGTGCCTGGATATTGCTGTACATATTGTTTGGTACATACCAGGATCACTGCAATAGGTAAACAAAAGCAGGTGAACTTACAATACAACTCCAGTCTTCCCTATGAGATTCTGTGCCTCATTGTTTTAACCAGACCTCCTTTTGTCTTTTGCTGAATTTTGGAAACGTGAACTGTATCTTCTGCTATTTCAGTTTTTCAACTTTAAAATCTTTGTCAAGGCTATACATGACCCAGTATAAAATCTCCTTAGTGATCTCCTGTGCAAATGCACTAAATATTTAAAAATGTTTTAAATAACATTATTCACATCATTCTTTAGATCTACAATGCTAAAAAAACCTCATTGAAATTAGCTAGATTAGAGCAATCCAATTTTAAAATGCTTATTCCTTACTTGTTACACTGTATGAGATCTTAACGTAAATATTGCTGTGTTTGGTATAAATACTTTTTGCCCCTAATTCTCACAGCTATTATTCACTTAAGAGAGGATAACTACTGCTGTGAAGTTGTGGACTGTTCAGTGTTATTACCAGTATTGAGATTTTCAATCCTGTACTTGTACAAACACTGGCATCCTGTAGAAATCGTACCTTTCCTTTTGCTGCACCTGTACAGATGGTGGAATCCTGGAGAAATCTTACCTTTCCTTAGTCCACAAAAGCTTCTGAGGCTGCTCCTGTCAACTGTGGGATCATTACCCAAAGCCTCCCAAGTTGGCAGAAAAAATTGTATAGACTTTGCAGGGCTTTGGATTGTTCTACATTTTAACACACCTTTCCCAGCTGGGTTCACACATGCACAGCTCCCCTTTTTCCCCAAAGACAGCATAGGAGTCATCATTTACTTCTATCCTTCAGGGACTCCATTGCATTTTGGTCATCTTTTCCCCCCAAGTTAGGTCTTGTTTTATTCCAGTGCTGCTGGCTGAGCATGATTTGGAGTTTTCTTTTATTGTTACCTTCTCATCTTGTCCCTCATGTTTACCCAAGTAGTCACTGGCATGATCTGTAGATGACTCTTATGGTTGTATAAAATTTTGACCTTTTCCCGGTGACTTACGATGGCATTGCTATGCCATAAAGGTGAAGGAAGTTATTGCTCTGGAAAAACATTGAACCAACCCAACAAAAGATACTGCAAAAAGCTGCAAGTACTTCAGTACTGTGCGCTGGTTTTGATTCACCTTAAAATCATGAATCTAAAGGTTTAAATCAGCATGTCACTTGAAATTAGAACCTTCTATAAAGAAGGAAATCTTAACAACAAACCAATACACTTCTTGGTGTTTGCAGGATTCTACTCAAAATTTTCTTTTAAACCATAAAAACTTTTTATCTGTCCGTTGCATGAATTTAGTTACTGGTCTTTATTCCTCAGCTGTTCAGTGTGTTCAGAAATTACAATGCACACTATTTTATTTATCATGTAACTTTCCTTCGGATCATTGAGATATACACTAGAGCCAAGATTGGCTGTCATTTACCAACAAAAGGTTGTTATTTTTGTTGTTAAGTGTCTGTGTGCTGTTTTGACAATAACTCTTCCGTTTCCTTGTCTCCTCAGCTTAAACTTCATAGCACTTACTAGATAATTTAGAAGTTCTTCTGAAGACTGCTGCTTATCAGTATTTGTTAGCTCCATTTTGTAATTTTCATTTGAGGAAGGTGTCATTTGATTTATTTCTTTATTTGGATATTTACTACTCTATAATAAGAGAATCCAGACAGTGCTCTGGGCTCTACTGACAACCTTTTAAATATGCACATAAATAAATAGAATTTCCAGTTGTCACAAGATCCATCAGAGCCCAACAACAAAATGGATATAACAAAAATAATTGTCCCTACAAAGTGACTGATAGTTCTGGTGACCTCACTGGAACAGGAGCTGTACACCATTACCATAGAACCATAATGACATCACCAATCCCTTCCACATGTATTCTAATGGGATAGCGATTCAAAATGGGCTGGTGATAAAACATGATTTTGTAATGTGAGGGAACACACCTTAACAGTTATAAGAGAGATGCTTCTAGTACCTGTAAGACAACCTATGAGAAAAAAGTCTGGATGTAAGAAATCCTAATTACATCACTTTAATCATTAGTCTTAATCTGCTGCATCAATTCCTATGGATTTTTCCGTAATTTTATTGGTTTTAAAAGGACACAGCCAGGCTTATAAATAGGCCTAGTTAGCATTTAAAGAGTACTGACACAAACTATCTGCCAGACAGAATCACACATACATGTGTGGGGTTGTAAAATCTGAGTTCTGGTATTGTACCAGTGGAATCCTTTCTATCTCACAAAGTCTGCAACAATGCTCTGTAGCTCTTGAGAGAGGGACTTTTTTATATAGTATTTGAATCACCTTCCTTTTAAAATGCTGCTAACTGTGAAATTAGTGTTGTCCCTCAAAGTGCATGAGAATAATTGTCAGTAATTGAACACAGTTTGGGGGCTAATTATATAGAAATTGATATTAAAAGAATACTACAGGATTGATTGAGTTTTGCAGTTCATATTTAGTTTTCAAATTACTAGAGTTGAAAGGCTGTGGTAAGAAACAATAAAAATCCATTCAAAGCTGCTAAAGCAAATTAAGGTTTACTAGTCCTTTGAAAGACAAGTGATCCAAGTGAGGTAATGTAGGGAGAACAGTAAAAGCGTTCTTGCAATCTGCCATTGATTTAAAATATCAGGTGTTTTAGGATGATATATGTTGAACACATTTAATTTTTCCACCAAATTTCTGTTTAAATGGTTGAGGTTCCTGGTTTGGGTTGTCTCAAAAAGGGAAGAAATGCCTTCTTTAGGTGTATCAGCTCCAGAATTTTGTTGAGGATCCATGTGAACATGCTGAGATGTGAGAGGAGCATAGGCTGTCAGGACCTTGATCACTGCTTTTGAATGGGAGCAGGAAACTGGTTTTGGGGAGAACTTTTTCTAATTGAAAACCCCTATGTTCTAATCATAAAGTGTCATAAGTAAGTGGGATCTTGACAAAAGTAGAGAATATGAACTTACTGCTGTTCCTCATGCTGGAAGGAATCTTGCAACCCCGGGAGCAGTTGAAGCACTCCCAAATTTTCCAGGAAGAACTTTAAAACAATCAGAGAAAAGGAAGAGAAATCATGCACACTGTTGCATGTCATAAACCCAGAGGATTTCAAATCTATTGCATATTTCACTGCAACTGGAACTTGCTGGACAGTTAGGGGGAAAAAAAGTCAAAGAAATATTTATCTTCCCCCCACATTTATTTGAGCAGCAATAATTTTTAAAGTAGTAGCATGGAAAGACCACTAAGGGATATTTTAAACATACATGTGACAATTGTGAATGTTTAAGGTGTGAATATCCTACTCATGAAACATTCAAAAGGCAGGCCTAATACAATTTAATTCAGGGTTTGTTTTTTAATTGAAACTTATAAGTATTGTGAGGAAGACTAAATTCTTTTCTGATTTGTCTATTTTTCTATTAAAATGTCATTGTCCCTTTATAAAAAAAATCTAGAGAAGGTTTATGAAAAGAATTGCTGATATTTTCCTCTTAAAATAACTTAAAACATTATTCTCATCTTAAAATAACTTTAAACACTATTACAACAAAATTTTAAATAAATACAATGTAGATAAGTATAAAACAAATATTCTCTTAAAATATTTTTTTAAAATCTGCTACATTTTGGATTCCATATAATTGTTTGGAGCATGAATACCTTGCTATAAATGTTAAAGATTATTGTATCAATTAATGTGGATATTACAAAAGCAGTGAATATTTACATTGATAACAAAAACTTCTCTGAAATAAAATAAAAAGCTTTGGAAAATAACTGAAATGTATATCAGTAAAAAAAAAAAAAATCCGTTTCCCTCCATTAAGACAAAATTCAAGGCTAAACATTTAAAAAAAAATTTCCAGAATGAAAAGCTATGGGGAAAGACTGCATAATACTTGCAATCTCTAAAGGATCATAAGTAAGGAATTCAGAAATAGTTTATGAAATTAGAAGAAGCAATAGTTTTGCAAATTGTGTGAAATGCCACAGTCGTAAATACATGCAGAAAACCTAACAGCCACTCAGTGCTCAGATACCAACCATGATTCCTTAGTGAGCAATTAAAATGTTACAGGGATGAAGCTAAAGTGTTCTTTCTTGGAGGAGATTCCACTGGCTAAAGTTACAAGCAGCAGAAAAGGAAGCACACTTACATATAACAGTCCACTGCAAATGCATATGGTTAAACAAATTTATCTACCAAAATGGATGTACAAGCTACAGTTAATGAGTCTGATGAAGGCTTTAATGGATAGGGGTGCACTAAATCTGTATCACACTGCTATAGGTCCCAATGAGCTTTCTGAAGCAGCTCTGCCACATAAAACCCAATTAACTCTCAGAGTTAAATACAAACTGAACTCCTCCAGATGGCACAATCATTTGGAGTTCATTCAGACACTTCTGCCTGGGTTAATAGTATGGTCACTGTGCTAAAACAACAAACAAACTTGTAAGAACTTTAGAGATAAGAAAGACAGGAATAAAGCAAACAACCTACAGCGGTTCCCTAGAACAGGAGGTGAAGGGATCACATTTCGGACTCCCAAACACAAGAGAGCTTCCAGTTTGGGCTATCAGCCAAGGAGCCTGGCAAGTCTAACTCTATAAAGAATTTATTCCTTCAGCTCTTTTCAGAAGAGGTTTGCAAGAATTAACATTTTTTACAATTCCATCCACGTCTGATCTTCAGGAGTATCTTGTTGCAGACTTTGAAGGGTATGGACAGTGTAGAATCAAGTAATTACTACTCACCTGCTGGGCAGTGAGGAAGTTCAGCTCCCAAATTGGAATGTGGAATTTCTGTAAAGGAGAAAGAACATTAGACTCAACAGAAATGCACTTTCTATTCAGCCTGGAAGAATTTGGTTATGCAGAAGAAAAGAGTGACAGAAAGCTAGACTTGACCCTGTACAAATGGATCTAAGTGTGTGTATGGGACACCCCATACTTGAACATATTCATCCATGACTTGTTACGGTTCAGTACTTCCTTCAAACAATACCTAATGACAGCAGGTTGAATGGCAGAAGGAAAAATCCTTGGAATACAGAAGACACTATTCTGCAGGCACTGCAATGCTTTGAGATTAAGTATGGTCTGCAATCTCAACGGTTATGGACTATTTGGATATTTACTGACATGTGCTTCTAACCCTAAAAGATGTAACAGAATGCTCACACTTCTTTTAGTTCAGAAACTCTCTTGTCTAATGCCTAAGAAATCAGTATTACTTTAAAATAAAAATATCCCATCCACAAATTATGTTTTGATAAATCCAGCTGTCCTTGTTGAAAATTTATTGTATATTAACACCTCTGTTTTGAAAAAAAATGGTGAATTATTGTGCTTTTTCTCTCTGTCACTATCACTGCCATTTTAAAACATGTCAACTGAGATTTGAATGTTACATTCCTGGCAGGAATTTTCACTGCTGGGAATGTTGCCTTTGCTTTAGCTGCCTAAGAAATACGAATCCAAGGTCAATATGAAAACAGATTTTCCTTAAAAATAATCCTTCCTTACAGACAGCTCACACACATTACTGAACAGTACAACATAACTGTAATATTGCATAGTTTCACCAGAAAAATCTTTCAATCTTTCAATAGCTTCAAGGCTATGTAGTTTGAAGGAGAAAACTTCAAAGACCAGCCCTAAATCCTAGTCCTTCTATATGACTGCACTCTAAGCAAAGTTCCTCCCTATTTTCTTTGTAATCTTTCATGATTTAATTAGAAAAATCTTTTTAAAACCTTTTTTTTTAACTGTAGTAGTATAACATCTGCATTTTCAGCAGTATACTGTTTAATCATACTGGGTTATAAAGTGAAATTCTTACTACTCAGTGTAATATCTTGTAGAACCATGTGTTTGGTCTTTTAGTGTGCCTGACTCATCATCTTATATTCTTTCATCAACATTTTAATAGCCACTCTTAAAAATGTAATTTGATGGATAATTCTCTAAACCTGTTTCAGTTTTGTTGTTTCTTTAAAAAGTTATGTCTCTGCACATGTTTTCTTTCTGTGATTACTGCACCTGAAACTAATTTCAAGCACTCAAACACAGACTTAAGCCCAGAGCCAGCATAAGCTCAGAAGTTCATAGAGCTATACCAGGTCTGTATGTTCTGATTGTCAGGTAGGATGATTTTTTCAGCGTCAACTATTTCACTTTTTAGTTCAATTGTATGTGAGCTAAATGGGTATTTATAATATGTACTAGTGTATGGTATGTAGTGCCATTTGAGTGTAGGCCACTGAATCCTGGTTTAACCCTGTGTTCAGTCTGTATGTGCTTTATCCTCAGCTCTTGCAGTCAAGAGTTTCTGTCTCTGTTCCCTCCAAGTCTAAGCCAGTAAGTCTAACATTGGGAATGTTTATTCCTTTATTCTCAACTCATAAGTAGCTGCTACAGAAACCAGGGTACAGACTGACTGAGAAAGCCCAGAAGAGTATCACTGCCATATTCTTCCTTTGACACAGTTTGTCTTGTCTTCAAATTTTTCGGCTTATTTTGCCCCTAAGAAATAGGTAAATGTAAACTACTCCACTGCATAAAGCTTTAAAAAAAAAAAACCAAAACTATCCCAGAATCAAAACCCTAAACTAAATAAAAAACTTTAGGTTGTCTGTGATTGTTAAGGAAATTCTAGAAAAATAAATGACTTGAAAACCAGAGGGAAAAAAGGTGTAGACACTTAATATCTGATGGGGAGTCTGCACCTAAAACTTGAGGACATGCTTTGAGCTCTGATTTGGAAAATGACTGTGCAGTGCTGTGCATTATGGAAGCCATATGTGCCTGCTTGGGTTTTTAAGCCACATGCTGCAAAGTGGCCAAAAAATGAGAGTATTTTTTCCTCTGTGTTTAAAAAAACCCAGCCCAAACTGTACGCAGATTTCAGCCAGATATTTAATGACACACCAGAAAACTACTATGTTTCTATAAGGGAATGAACAGGGGGAAAAAAATAAATCACAATTTTGTCCTTATTTTCAGGTGGTGCTCCTGAAATCCTGATGTCTTGCCATGCCCACCTTGTGCTTTCTTAAGCAAAATCTTTAAAGCACTTTGGTCCTTGAAACAGTGTTGGACTGGATGTATGATTTTGACCCACAAGTGATAATTATGAAGCCTTTTTCCAAAGGTGGAAGGACTCTGTATTGCAACTTATATTACTAGTTAATTCTTTAAAAAGTAATAATCAGAGCCATTGTCTGAACTCAATTTCATTACACATGAGCAAATCTGGAATAAAGTTACTGCAGTCAGGTTAAAGTCAATGAACTAGATCAGATTTATATTGGCTTGACTGAGATCATAAATCGGTCTTGTAATTGGACCTTTGGTTTTAAATAAAACATTTGCAATTGGCTGTTCTGCCCAGGGAACAGACAACTGTATCTTGACAGAGTTCTGAACCTATTAGAATTAGTTGGGAGAGAGTGACTAGATGATGAACATCAAATTCCATAAAAGAGAGAGAAGTAAAACTGCAAATAGGAAAGTGCTGAATTTCAAGTAGATTATCCTTAAACTTCAATCTGCATTAGGAGATCAGGAAGAATGTGAATTTAAAGTAAAATATGTGGTCATGAGGGTCTGATATCCATGGAACTTTTTAATTTATTTTAACTGAAAAAAAAAGCTATAGCTGGGTTTAAATGACTGAATGGGCATCTGCAGCTGGAGTGCATTAGATGCATTTCAGCATTTTCCACTTGAGTTTAATCCAAAAGGAATTCAGTTCATGTGCTTCAATACCACATCATGATGTGAATCAAAGCACCAAACATCAGGAAAATCAGAGATTCAGTTCAAAAGCACAATGCTGATCTGAACTAAAATGGCACTAAAATGAGAAGTACTCCCAGGTACAGAGAGTGATTTGTAGGCTTTGCTGAAGATTGTTTATACTCTCAGTGGAAATTCTCTTACAAAAGGTCCTCACTGTTCTTTAGAAGAAGACACGGCATGAAGGCCTATGAATCAGTTGCTTTAAACAAAGCGATAAAATTATCTTGTCAAGATCAAACTATCCCCACTTAGTTTTATCCAGCTAATATAAGAATGGTATATAAGACATCTTTTGAGACTGAATCTCTCCTAAATGAAATTACTCAGCAAGGAGCAAGGATGTACTGAGATAACATCAACTCTCCTGCTGACCTTTAAGAGAAAACATCAATTGCAGGGTAGATGCTTTTAGCCCAAACCAGCTAACCTGGCAAGGTAAAAGGCTAAAATATAGCTTTTGCTCCCTTTTACAGAACATCTTCCATGGTCAGTGCAGATGAAATCCCTAATGAGTTGATGGTGCCTTTATATCCTTTCCACAACAAGGTGGCTTACAAGTCAACTTGCAGAAGAATCCCACGTTACTTGATAACAGAGCATCTTCAGAACAAGGCAGGAACTGGGGAGTCCTTCAAACAGATAAGGCTTGATAGTGAGGATGCTCACACAGCAATGGACTGCCTGGTTTATGCACCTGCAGCAGCCACCTCAGCTCTGGATTTGTGCTTCCAGAGCTTTTCTGGAAAAGGCAATGTGATCTGCTTCAGTGCAGCTTTTCGTGAGCAGTGTGTCTGTCTGTCTGCCCATGGCCTGAGAGAGGGGCACAAATCTGGGAGTTAACTGTGCACTGCAGAGACAGCCCAAAGGGAATAAGTTCTTTTGTTTAAGAATAAACTGACTCTGACTGCTGCTTGGGCATGTGGTTCCTTCAAGACAAAAAGGCAAGTAACTGGGTTACAGTTAGAAAAATGGCTTTAATGAACAGGAAAAAGGCATTTAATCTTTTGGTGCATCCTGCATTTTATGAGTAAATTTCATGGGAAACTGTGTAAATGGAACATAATTATTTTTAAAATAGAATCCTTTGTTATTAGCTGCATAACTGTCGTGTGTACATAAAGCACCCTGCTGTACAGACAAAAGACTGGAAAAGTTTCCTGGAGAGTTTCTGCTATTGAAAGAATAAAAATTGAAGCAGTGGGATGAACTTTTGGTTCACAGACTCAAATACTGAATGTTAAACCTGGCTGAGAGAAAATCACTTTATTCTGATAACCGGATTAGTTAGAACAAAAATAGAGAAAATTAAGAACTGAAGAGCAGAAAATTAAGGTGGAATGCAATTTAAAGAGTAAGTAGATGATGTAGGCTTTCATTTTCATCCCCCCTAGTGTCCAGCTAATTAAAATCACAATCAAAATGAAAGTCTAAACTTGTAAATATCTTTAGCTAATGATTTTGTCTTTTTAATCATCTTCACATTCAAAGACTTTATTTTATTCATTTAGAGCTTTACAATAAAATGAAATTGTTTTCCTCTAGTAAAATCCTTTTAATTTTCGTTATCTGCTTCTTTTTACATCATACATTATGTATTTTCCTCTTTTCTTTCTAATTTGTGCACAGTATTCTCTACTCTTATAGTCTGTGCTCCTCTTAGGCATTTACTTAAAACTGTTATAAAGTTAAATAGAATAAAGTACTATAATGTCAACTTTTTGCTTCGTGCAAAATCCCTGGAGTTGCATCTTGTGTCTTGAAAACTAATCTAGACAAACAGCAACTTTCTTCATGAGATACATCTACAATGAATTTTTGAGCCACTGATCACATAATAGTTATTGTTCTGTCTAAATTTAAAATTTTATCTCCTTTGTTTCTAAGACAAATAATGGATTTGCCCCAATTTATTGACCGCTATGTGTGGATAATAGCTGGGTTTTTTCTGTGATTTGTTAGGTTCTTTTTGGTTTGCATGCTTATTTCACTGTGACATTTATAAAAGAACATACTCAGTTTTGCTGCAAAATTTGTTTTTATTATGCAACTTTTCTAAAGTGTGCTGAAGAAACCTTGAAACTGCTGCTTGGTGATACAGTTCTGTCTTAATGACTTCCCTCATTTTGGATAATAGGAATTTCATTTTATTTTGCTAGACAACATTGACTTAAAATGGGCACTAGGGTTGTAACTCAGCCATAACAATGTACTTCAACACCATACAGATACATTGATTTTGGAAACTACCTCGTTTCAACCCCAGTGTTACTTGAGTGATCCAGCTACACTGTAAAATCTGAGGATTCTGCACTGGATTCTGGGTGTCAGACTGGATTCTGAGCTATGCTGGAGAAATGAGTTTATATTGTGTGTATTGTAGTTAGAAAATCCCACAAACAGGTGATGCCTTAGGTTTTAACTTTAGTATTTTTCAAATCTTGTACTGCTTAGTATGTAACTCTGAAATGTCATACAGCCTGTTACCTACTGTTCTCTCATGCTGGTTAGACATAACAAACCCCCTCTGGGGCCTCAAGGACATCTTGTTGTCCCAGGCCCCAAAATATGTAAACTAAAGCCTCTGACAGGAGGAGCAAACTTGGGGTAATTACAATACTACCTGGAATTATAATTGGAGAATTAACCATGATATGCAAATGAACCAAACTTATAAAAGTGTGAAAACCCCATGACCTAGGGTCCATCTTGGGTGGAGCCCCTTGAAGGCTTTCGACTGCCCAGGGTGTATGTTTGAAGGCCCTTCAAATAAATACCTGCTTTTATTTGCTTAATCTTATCTAGCCTCTGTTTTCAGGTAGCCACTTCAAGGCATCACAGGCAGTGCCAACACCCTGGTGAAACACCAGAAGTTCAAAGTACTCAGATCTGGTAGTTTCTGATGGTCAAAAATGCGGTGTGAATGCATCTAAAGGTGCTCAACCTCTAGCTTTACAGAAAGGTGTTTCTCATCTGTAGTGGCTTTCTGGATGCTTCAAGTCACATGTCTACAGCAGGTTCATGGGTGGGTTTGCAGTTTTTAACCTACCTTTTTTGACCTACCTGAGATGATTCACATGTCAGTCATCACTCTGGTATCTGAATTATCCTCAAGTAAAACCTATTAGCAGCACAAAAGACCCTAAAAACTATCATAAAGCATCTGACATGTTTTAGATGTTCTGAAACTTCTAGCTGGAAGAATACATTTTCATTTGTTGATCTGCTTTGCTTTTCTTGGCTATTAAGAGGAAAGCATGTTAGCATTAAACACTTTTTTGCAAGACAATGGTTGGTTTTATACCGGTGCACATATACAAATCTCTCCTGAAATAGTCCTATTATACACTGGTAAAAGCAAGGCCAGATTTTGGCCCAGCATGTTTTGGAATCTCTAACAACACACAGCCCCTGGTTCTGAAAGGCAACTTTCATCTGGCTGCTTGGAAGATCTCCAAGAGCTTGTGCTCTGAAAGGTTTGAAGGGGATTAACTGCATACTCTTGTGCCTTTAGAATCAATATAACATATGGATTGGCCTCATCTTCCTGAGCTGCCAGTGACTGCAAAGGGAGTATTTGTACAATTGGGGAAGATGTAATTGGGCTTAAAGGCTCTGTGTTTTTTATGTGCAGAGTTAATTTATGTGAATGCATTAATGTTCATACATCAGTCATTTTGCTGGGTCATCTGCCAAAAAGAGTGCCAAGATTTTGCCTATATATACAAAGACGAACATGAGCTTTGAGAGCCCTCTAGTCCCAAGACATTTTTAAAATAGCCCATGCTTACTTAATCATTTTATACTGTTAATAGATCAATCACTGCTCTTGGTTTGAGTATGATATTAAAGTTCTTTAAATACAGAAGAATAATTGCATTCAAAATCATCAGAACAGAGGTGTTTGCTGCTTAGACACTTGTGTGAACAGCTGCACTGCTTTGCACTGAGGTGTTGTGAGGGAGGTGTCCAGAGTCTCTGAGTTTGTGAGCTGTTAACAATGAAAAATGTTTTAATATAGCCAGAAATAAAAGCAGAGTGTAAGACAGCTCTATGCAGATAGGATCACAGAATGGTTTGGGTTCGAAGGGATCTTAAATACCATCTAGTTTCAAAACCTGTCATGGGTAGGGACACTTTCCACTATCCCACCTTGTTTGAAGCCTTGTCCAACATGGCCTTGAACAATTCCAGGGATGGGGGCAGCCACAGATTCTCTGAGTAACCTGCGCCTGAGCCTCGTTACACTCACAGAGAAGAATTTCTTCCCAACACCTAATCTAAACCTCCACTGTCTCACTTAGAAGCCATTCTCTCTTATGCTATCACTACAATTCCTGATGAAGAGTCCTTGTAGGCCCCTTCAGATACTGGAAGGCTGCTATGGGGTCTCCCAACAACCTCATCAAGAAGTATTTGAAGCGAGAACTGCTTGGATAAACAAAGGAAGCAGTGCCTGTGAAAACTGTGCCAGTAACAAGTTGGGGCCTAGGAGGAGGGTGGTAAAAGGGAAAGCCCAGTGGTTCTCACCTGTGTGCTCTTCCACTGTCTGATCTGACATCTTGCTTCCAAAAAGGGTGGCTTGGCTCGTGGATGTGCCATCCTCATGCTTTCTTCATGTGCTTCTGTCACAGCTTCAGCAAGGCAGGCCAGCTTAAAAAGAATTTTTAAGAAACACATTAGCTTTTGGTCAGTGAACAAACTGGCCCATTGTACAAGAGTATTGGTTGGGAACCAGAGCTGGGAGAAGAGGCTGCAGGGCCAGGAATGCCAGGAACAGGGGGAAGGGGAGAGCACAACTGTCCTTGACAGCAGCTGAGAGCCTTTTTGGGGGAGCAGCAGTCCACTAAAATCCTTTCCAGGTAACAACCATGGCCTCCTGCTTTAGTACAGAAAACTTCAGCTAGTCCCAAAAATGGCTATTGGTGAGCCTGAGGTGTGCTTTAAAACAGTGGAAAAGTGAAGCTCAAGAGAGGAAAACTCTATAAATGGCTGAGGATAAGGCTGGAGTGATTTTGGGTTTGGTTTTTTTTTTTTTTTTTTTGCCTAGGACCTCAGTTACGTTTCAGTGGTTTTCTGTGTGTACAACTTAGTAGCCTTTAGGGATAAGGAAGCAAATTTACCTTTATTTAAAAAGCCTACAACTATACAGTACTCAAAGTAGCATTTTGATATATTTAGTTATGAATTCTTACATATTGTTTTACCCTTAAGAATTAATAAGGGCTGGAAATTTTAAACTGTGCTTTGTAGTGCATTTTGGAGAGGCCTGTGAAGTTGTTCTCTGGTTTTTAGGTCTGCATAAAAGATAAAGCCAGACTAGAAAAAATAGTTGTTTGTAGGAAAAATATACTAAATACTGTTTATAACACCAGATTGTGTGACAGGTAGACGAGGAATCACCTCAGGAGAGAAGTGCTTCTCTCTGCAATAGAGGCTTTGTGTCAAAAAATAATCTAAACTAGAAAAGTTTGAGAACACTTGATCGATGGCTTTTTGCTCTAAGTAACATTGACCTTCAGTGGCTTGAAATACTAATGTAATTTTTCAATTTGCTATTCTAAAATCCAGGTTTCATAAACATATTATTATCCTTCCGTTATGATTACTTATTGCCTCCAAGGTCTACGATACTTTCCTGTAACATCTAAATGGAAATGGGATTAGGATGAGATTCTGTCACTCAGGGGATTTGTGGAAAAAGGTGGGGATGTGCACAGAAAAGGTCATTTCTTAGGGGCGAGATGAATGAAATGACACTGAGTTATGAAAAAGGACAGCAATAACAGTATTAGCCATTTTGCATGGGTTTAAATGGATTGTTTTATGTTGGAGACACTAATGCTGGAGAACAATGCACTGTTATTTTCTTGCCTTTCACAACATCCTTAAATAAATAAAAAAACCCAGCTCCTTAAAAATCCACATTATTTCAGTTTGGTTCCATGTGCACTCTGAGTGATGAATGTACTTTCTTTCTGACTGTTTGTGGGATAACTTAACTAACAAAATTAAGCCCAGAAATTGATGCTTTCAAGTGTTTGCTCTGTACACTGCTTGCTTTGCCACTGGACTCATGATTTTATTGATGACTTAACTGGCTGAATATGATATTTGAATGGACAAGTAATTAATAACATACTCCATTATGATTCTTCCGGCAAACAATAACTGTAATTAAATTGGTATATGTGGCCTGTGGCTGAAAGATCAGATCAGTGCTCCTTTCTCTTGAGGAGCAGCTCTGTCCAACTTCTCTCACTGATCTTCTTTTTTAATTTTTCTGCTTTGAAAGTGCTGGTCTGGTGCCAGATCAAAGTAACACGATGCTTCAAGTAAATGCGTTTTTTTACAAAGCTTAAAACTGTGCAGTATATACAGTGTAAGATAATGATTAATGTTTTCTGGGCCCCAGTAGTAGAATACTTTATGCTTCGGGTCTTACGGTATTTTTATTTAGATACATTACTTCATAACGGCACTTGACTAAAGTGACTTGACATTTCTTTAATGCCAGAGACTCAGACAAACATGGCCAAAAAAAGAAGAAAAAACCTGCTGCCTTCAGTTTTGCACTTGATGCAATTAAGAAATAATCAGTGGACCTGGTAAAGTACAGAGCTACTTCACAATTAAATAAGGTAATTTCTAGTGCAATACATACTGAGAGAAAACAGCTCAAGAGGAGAAATGTTTTGGTCAAAATTAAATTAATAGATAACATGAGGGATACAAATTACTCTGAAGCATTGGATTAACTGCTCGTGGTGAGCCATGCTCAGTAGTGAAAGGCACAGGGACAGCTTCAGAGGGGGTAAACTACATGGTGTTATTTAAATACTGTTCCTGTATATATTTCAAAAATGTTTCTTGCACTGGTAACAATCTTGCATTGTCCAAGGCTTTCTGGAGCAGAAAAAGGGGAGTGAAGTACCATGCTTGCAGAGAACTGTATCTGTCTTTCTCAGGTACACTGATAGCTTGCTGGAAGTCTGGAAATCACTAGTGACATTCCAAGGTATAAAAATAGTTTAACAGTGGTGAAATTTTATATTTAGTGGCACATATTCCTTAAGATCTTACTATGATGAGTTAACATGTCAAATCTTGGGACTCTTTCACCCATCTGTTGCCTCCTAGTGCCTTGTATATTATATTTCCAATAGCCTCTACAACAATATAAATCTGCAAAGGTTTTGACTGCTTTTGACTCTTCTATATCCATGCAATCCCCCATGTACAGCTCTCCCAAGCTAAGGGAACAGGATTTAGCTGCAGGTGTAAACATTTGTGCTGTTTTCTTCATTTCTCTTTCAACCCACCTCCTGTCCCACAGGTACAGTTGCTTGTGCCACACACCTCTTAGGTGACTGTGGTAAGTCACCCAACTCCTCATAAAACTATATTTTCTTTCTCAAATATCTTTAATTAGGCAAAAAGTTGTGTTTTCTTTCTTAAACATGTCTACTTGGGCAGAAATTGAGTCTTGCATGATGCTCAGCCTCAGTGATAAAGTGCAAAGTTTTAATGCCTTCTGAAACACACGCAAAAAACACCCAAGCTGTAAGTTTCTTTTCTCAGGTTTTCCCACATACTATGGCTGTCAGGTTCTGGCAACAACACACCCAGAAAAGAGAGGAAGGTTTCCATCCCAACACCTGTGTGAGATGGCAGAAGAGCTTTTATGACCCTAAAACTGTTATGGCAGGAACTTTTCTGGTGACTCCTAGAAAAGAACGCATAAATCGAGTAACCCCTTGCCCCGGGTATCAAGAAAATCTCCATGACACAGTCAGCTGAGCCTTACTTAATAGTTATCCTTACATAATAGCTAGTCCTTACTCAATCCACTCCTCTCAGGATGTGCTGAGGAGCAAGGAAAGCCCGTTTCTGCTCTAGAGAAGCCGTGCTCCTTTCAGCGCTCTGGAAAAGCCGCTCCTCAAAGGAGAAGGAGCCCTCCTTGCTGTGGGAGAAGCCCAGGCTGCTCCTTGGGATTCTGGAAGCTGCCCCTCCAGAGTTCTGGAAGCCGCGGGGGGTCTCCCTCAGAGTTTCCCGCCTTCGGGACCCGCGCGCGCCTCCCCTGAGGGTGCGCCCCCCTCAGCGCGGTGAGCTCCTCCCCTCAGGCGTTCTCCGCTCCATAGGGGCGCTTCCCTCAGTGGCACGCACCTCACCCCTCAGGGCCTTCTTCCCCTCAGGTGTGCTCCCCTCATCGCCACCACCCTCACCTCAGCTGTGCTCCCCTCATCGCCACCACCCTCACCTCAGCTGTGCTCCCCTCATCGCCACAACCCTCACCCCAGGTGTGTTCCCCCCTTAGGTGTGCTCCTCTCCTCGGGTGCGCTCCCCTCAGTGACACAACCCCCCCTCAGCTGTGCTCCTCTCCTCGGGTGCTCTTCTCTCAGGTGTGCTCCTCCCCTCAGGTGCGCTCCCCTCAGCGTCTCGCGCCGCCCCTCACGAGCCCGCCTCTCCCTTCCTTCCCCTCAGGCGCGTGCGCCGCCCGCCGGCGGGGGCGGGGCTTCGCGTTCGAACCGCGGCGGCGGCGGCGCCGGTCGGGAACATGGCGGGAGCGCGGGCTCTGCTCCGGCTCTGCCCGCTGCTGCTGCCGCAGGACCGCCACGGCACCGCCTACGAGGGCTTTGTCACCGCCCAGGTACCACGGCCCGGGCGCCGTTTGGCCGGCGGACCTTACTCCGAGGTGGAGGAGGAGGGGTACGGGTGGTGCTTCCCGCCCTGCAGGGTCTGGGGAGGGAAGCGCTTCCCGCCGTGCCGCGGCTGGGTCTGAGGGGGAAGCGCTTCCCGCCTTGCCGGGGTGCCTGACTGAGCCACCGGGAATGTGAATTAGGGAATGCCGTTTGCCTGCTCTGAGGGATCCCGCCGCCGTCCCGCGGGTTTGCCCAGGGAATGGCTTCCTGCTGACTTCTGGGCTGGGTTAGTTGTGCTGACAAAGTGGTTTTGGGGCAAGGTTGAATGTGCCCGCTTTCATGGCCTGTGGTAAAAGTTGACATTGGTGACTAATGGTGGGTGTTTCCTTTCACTGACCTTGTAAAGCTTCAGCTGAAGCGGCTTCATGGTCCCTCGGGATGAGGAAAGCGCGGTGCAGGGGGCAGAACAGCGCCTGGGGCAGGGTGAGGAGGATGCTCCCAACAGAACTTTGCCGCCACTGACACTGGGCAACTGTGGCTCTTTAAAATATCGCATACACAGAGCTCTGAACGGGTGTGTTTTGATTCAGAAATAGCGCGGGACTTTATTCTGCTAAGTAGAAGGCAAAAGACATGGGCTGTGTCCACTAGCATTGTCAAAAATGTAGTTGACATTGAGGTTGAAAGGAACCTCTGGAGGTCCTCTGCCTTAAGCAGGTTGCTTTGGACCATTTACAATCGGGTCGTGAATATCTCCAAGCATGGAGAGTGTGCAACCTCTTAGATGGCCTGTTCCAGGTCTCTGATTCCCCTTCACTATTAATGAGGGTTTTTTTAGGTGATGTTTCCTGTGTTTCTGTCACCTCTCAGCCTGTCAGATCTGGCTGTACATTCTTTGGTCCTTCCCTGATCCTTCTTTTCTCGAGGTTAAACAGTCCCAGCTCCCTCAGAGTCTCCTGGCATGAGAGATGCTTTGATCTCTTGGTCACCTTCAGGGCTCCTCCCTGGACTAACTCCAGTATGTCCATGCCTTGCTTGTCCTGGGGACCAGTACTGCCTACTTCAAGGTGTGCTGAGCTGGGACAGGGTCTGGAATAAAAGTTTTAAAATACATTATTTGCCCCCTTTGCTTCAGGGCTTCACAGACTTTCTTCATTTCCATTCTGTTTTGGTCAGCCCATAAGAAAGTAGGAGGACTTCAATAAGGACTGAAAATACAAGTAGGTGGGATTTCGAAGCTGCCCCGTGTGGATTGCACTAACAGGAAAAAAAGTTCGGTTTATGTACTTGGGACTGTTTTTGTTTACAGTTTGCAAAAGTCTGCTGAAATGTGAAAAATGAATGCTTGTGGATCGATGCCCAAGGTTCTTTTTAGTGTAGTTACTTTGATGATAAGCATCTGTTTTTATTTTTACTGGAGTTAAAGACAGACTTTCAAGTACAGTAGCATAAATTGGATTAAATTATGCGTTTTGGTTTTGTCCAGATTTGGATAAGATTTATTTTTCTCCTGAAAGGTGTTATATGGAAATGTGATGCATGGAGGAGTTTTTACTGAATATTGTGAATTAAAGGTCAAGAGTATTTCAACTTCAGAATTAAAATCAACATTATTTGTACCTGTCACTCATGCTGCTTTTTATTCCTAGGGAAAGAGATACTGAATAATATTCCTGAAAGACAGAAAAGACAAAATTTCTTTCTTAGTATCTGATCTGATGGGGAACCATTCCCACAAGTGTCTAATATTTTTATTTTCTGACTCTTCTATTAACTAAATACTTCTTTTCAAGGGTAGAGACTTCCACATCAGGATACTGCTACCAGTGGATTTTCAACTGAAAAATGCAAGGTAAGAGAGTTTTATAACAGCAGTTTCTAAGTCTGATGTAGCAAAGTTTGTTTTGATAAAAGCAATAGTGGATATGAAAATGAATTATTATTTTTTTCCAATATCAATATTACTAATTAATTCTCATTGGTTTTAGCTTAACCTTGCAACAAAATTGCACAGCATCAGTGTTAGTAAATGCTGACAATAAGCATTGCCTGTATCAAAATATTTTGGTGTTAATTAGCTTTGAAACATGTTGTAATTAATTGGTTGTATTTATATATATGAAGCAATGTATTTGGGAAAATATTATATTTTTTATATAATTTATATTTATAGATCATTTATATGTCACCATTTGGGAAGCAGAATATTCAGTGCAAAGCTGTAAATTTAAGCAATTATGTACTTGATGGTTAACAGAGCTTTTTTGACTTCATTTTCTGTTTGCTGTTTCTGTGTATTAATTTGTATTACCCAACTTTACCGTGTTTATCCCAGCAATCTGTGGGAAGTGGGGTGAAAGGGGCTAATCCACATACATGAATGAGCCTTTAACTTTGTATTCCATAGTTCTGCCTAGGCCAGCCCTCTCCAGACTGGGAGCAGATGTGGTATTCTATAGCTTTATCACATTCTAGGCTGGGTAATTAAAACTACATTATAGGTAACTTTGACATTTTCAGGTTATCACTTTTAAATATTAGTGTATTTTGTGAAGCCACACTTGCTCACAAGAGCGATGTTGTTTTCGGCACAGAACGGGCTTTTTGCAGGTAAATGCTTAATTTTTAATGGGCTTCGGCACGGTGACATTTGGAAGTTTTAAGTAACTTTGAACGTGGAACTCAAAGCAGTTTTGAAGTATTGTTTCCTTCCTTTGTTCTTTTGTCCCAAGAAAAGCTGTTGTGCTTTTGCTGTAGAATGCTTTCTGCTGTCTTTTAAAAATCATGTACTGTGCATTTAAAGTTTGTACAAAACACTGTCTAGGATAGAGTGCAGCTGGCATCTGAAGAAGATCCTGCATGGATATCGGCACATTTTGAAGCAGGTATACAAGTTCAAAACCACTTCTTTTAATATTATTACTTAACCTTCTTAAATCTTTGTTTATCATTCTGAAAAGCTTGTGCTCATACACCTATTCTTAAAGGGTTAAAGAAAAATGCCTGAGGATTTACCAGTAAATATAATGAGAAATTGATAGAATTTAGTAAATAATTATATTTATTCAACCTTTATTCTTTTTTTGGAGTTTGAGCTAGAACAATTTTTAATAAATGACTGATGACATTTTACTGGAATTTTTCTTTACTTTCTCTGTTAGAAACAGATTTTGCCCTTTTTCTTTTAGTGCATTTACTTTTTTACAAGTTGTTCATAATGCAAAGAAGAGAATTCACATTAATTCTCGATAGATGTAGTACATTCTTGGGATCTAAATTATGTCTCAATATCCAAAGAAAGCTTTGGAGTGAGGCTACAGCAGCCTTAGAATACTTTGTTTCTAAGGAGGAATCTTTGCCACGTGTGTTGGTTGAGACATTGTATATTATTGACACCGTTTTATAAAGATACAAATGAGTGATGTCACGTAGAGGTGTGACAGAGGGGAGGTTCATTATCAGTAAAGTTTCCTGGGAGTTCTCTTCTGCAATTGAAAAGTTTATACATGTGGTATACACTTGGGATTTTTTAATGTTTGGTTTGACAATACAATACCAGAAAAACACTTGGACTGAACCACCAGAAGTTATGAGTTACAGAAAATTAACTAATCCTGTCTTTCCTCCAGAGGCTGCACAGCTGCCCAGATCTTGTCAGCTTTATGGTGGAGCTGAAAACTGTTTTGGTGAGTAGTAGAATGTATGTGTGGGACATGGGATGCTCTTACAGCTTTGGGTTTCACTTTCAGTTTTTTACAGGTTACTGTTCCATAGATTTATGGCTGGATTTTTTTAAGAAAAGCTGATTTTGAATATATGCTGTTCATGTAATAGCTGTATAAATATCCTTTAGGATTTTAAGTGACTGTTTCTCTGGAAGCTGGAGTGCTACAAAAATTTAAAATCCCAGCAAGGGATCTCAGTGTAGAGCCATCCTCTTTACAGCAATCTTCTTGGAATTCCTGTTATTGTCCAGATGGTAAAGCAGGTTTGTAATCATACAAAGGGTTGTACAGTCAGTGGATTGCTGAAGGTGCTTTCACCTGACAATTTGACAAATAAATGCAGAAAGCTTTTTTTCCCCCTTAATAGTTCAGAGGCTGCTGTTTATTCTTCTTTTAAAAGTTTTTCAAGTCTGGGGTTGACGAGTAGCAAACCCTTTAATAAACATGAAACTGGTAATTCTTATCTATTAGTTAGACATTGTTCTATGAGCATTCTTGCTGATGATATTTCATCCAATCTACTTAACTTTAGGAATAAAATACAGGAAGTATTTTTCAGAACAACAGCAGAAGCTCCTTCTGGTATCACACTGCAGCTTTGCTATGCTTGGAATATACCTGAATAAGAATGTCTGATTTGGAATATTTCACAATAGTTATTTCAATTTCTTTGCCTACATACACAGGCACTCAGAAAATGAGAACGCAGTGAAAGTCTAATTCATCCAAAATAGCAAAATAGTGATCCTCAGTTAGTGCAGGGAGTGAAAACACAGAAGAAGGTGTGGGAGAACAGGGCAGAAATGATTGTTAAACTTGTCTTATTATAAGTTATATTTTCATTTAATTTTATTTTATTTAAAATTATTAATTCTTTTATTCTAAATGTCATAAATTTATGTGTTCTGTAAGTCTAATTTTAGCTTAAATGCACTTGTAAGAACAAGTAGCACAACACAACTGAAACTCATGGTTTGGGCTTATTTTTCACAGTAACTTTAACTTTTTGATAAAAACTTCTTTTTGAGACATTATTACATGCTTGATGGGTATGTGTACCAAAATTTGCTCTAAGGGATCATGTGATCTTACAACTGAGAAATTGATTTTGCTTTTTTGATTGCTATATAAAGTTTATATATATAAAATATGGGGGATTTCATAGATGTGTTGTCTTTTGTGGCAGTGGAGCCCAGGAGACAGCTGTGGGCTTAATAGAACCTTCTTTTGAAATTTTCTTTCAGTCAAGATGCTTGACTTCAAATTTATTAGCTGAAAAAGAGGCACATTTGATATTTGCATCTGAAGACTCCGTTGTCAACATCTGTGGGGTTTTTTTAAATTGCAGATGTTTTCATTACCAGTATCTGAAGTAATTTACCAAACAGCTTCTTTGTCTGCTTTAGCTGGAGGCTATAACAAAACAAATGCAGTGTACAGTTAATTTTACATAAGCTTAATATTTTCGAATGAATTGCAAAAATCACATGGCTAAATAGATGCAAAAATATTGAAATTGCTCTTAATGATGTTTTTAATGTTCTTTTAAACAGGAAATTGCTTTAAAGAACACACAAGACCTGCACATACCACGGCCTCCAGAATACTACTCCTGTCTTGTCAGAGATCTAGAAATACTGGGCTGGAATAAGTATGATTATTTTAGTTCTTAACAAACATCATCTTTAGAATATCTGTTCCTCTTTTGTATTTGTGAGTTGAACATATCAAAAGTACTTGTTCTGTTCATTTACCCTATTCAGAAACTGATTTTGCTTTCTTTTTAAATTAAAAGAACCCAACAGACCTGTATCAACTAGAGGGATATTTTCTGTCTCAAATAACTGAACTGAAAGGTGGTACACTGCTAAGCTTTGTACAGCTGGTTGTAACTATTCCTATAGGTTATGGTTGGTCATTGTGTGTATCTTTATGCTTCCAAAAAGCATTTCATACCTTTTTAGAATTACAATAATAATTTTTAAAGAACCTGCTCTTTACAGCACAAGGATCTTTCTTAGAGGAATTTAAAATTTAATCCACAGAAAGGTAAATCTAGAAAAAAACCCCTCATGAGTGGAGGGGAGATTTGAAAAACTCTCAACCCAAAATTTAACAAATGTGCATTTTGTTAAATGAAATATAGAAGCCTTAGGTGTAAGAAGAGTTTTGAGTTTTCCACCTGATTTCTGTATAGATGAATAACATGTGATTAAGTGGGAATTTCCTTTGAAGACTCACTTTTATTGAAAGATTTAAAACACCCGTGTGAAATCAGCTGAAATGTTTGTCAGTGGTTGCCATTGTTAATATGTAATTGTGCTGTACTCTATTTAAATTTTACAGGCTCACATCTGAGAATATTAGTTAAAATTTCTTAAGCATGTGGGAAATAAATTTTCAATTATGCTTGCTCTCCCAAAATGGATAAAAAAACCAAAACACCAACCAAACAAAAAAAAACCCTAAAAACCCAAACCCCCAAAATCTTGTAAAAGGGTTGGGGAACTCAGTCATTAATCAAAGGACTATGCTGCACATAGGGAAATTCATATAGGGTTTACTCTGACTTGGAAGGGGAATAACCTAGCTGGGCAATTTGAAGTCCATTAGCAAGTCACACCTCTGATTTCAGAGTGCTTTTAACACTAAAGTGACTCTCTAAAAAAGCCTCTTAACTGAGACTGGTTCTGAGTTGTAGGTGATGCTTATTTGCATGTCAGTTAAGAACATCCTGCAATGATCTTTCAGCAGAGCTCCCTTGGTTTGGTGCTGGCAGTGAGGAGCAATCACTGCTGACTCCTTGAGCAACCCCCCAGCTTTATTTAACAGGATTTTTCTTAGGAAAACCCCTTGCTTGTTATGTACCCCAGATTTACTCCTTCCTAGCAGGTTTGGGGTCATGCTGGAAGCTGACTGCACCCAAATCCTACTGAAAAATTGAAGGATATGGATGGGAGAGAGAGATACTACTGCAGGAGTAAAGTTACAGGAAAGGCTCTTCTAATACTACCCCTTAATCAAGCTGGTTTGATTCAGTGACAGTGTCTTGGGAAGGTAAATTATCATCTATAAAACACATGTGGGACTCTTATCACCCTCATGAGGATTCATAAAGGCTGCCAGTATCTCTTAAGTCTGTGGTCTCTCAAATCTCAAAGGTCTTCTGCCTGATATTTTCCCTTTTTTTTTCATAGAAAGTATCTTCTCCTCTTGCCTTCTCCATTTCCAGAGAAATGCTCTCAGTCATGTGTGTCGTGCTGGATTTCAGACATTTACCTGAGGCATTCCATCTTTATGCTGATTCCATTTTTTTTTTTGTTGTGATGAAATGATGGAGCCTACAGAGGAATAAGTCTGTAGATGTGAAATGTCACCTAAAATTCCTTATGTGTTTATACAAATATGTGATTTTAAACTAAAATAATCTGTAGTTTTCTTGTAAATCAAGATTGAAGTGGTCCAAACAAGGTGAATGTCAGAACAGGTAATTTAAGATCCCAGACACCTTGGCAGCATTCCTTTAAATTTTCTGTTCTCCTTTGCTACGGAACCTCCCAGCACAGTGCTGCAGGCACCAGTTGTGCTTTGGTGTGGACACTGCTGCATGTTTCACTGCCTTAGCTGCTGCTTTAGGAATTCCCCAGCCCAGGAAGCAGTAGATGGAGGGGTGGTACAGAGGTAGTTTCTCACTTTTATAAAACTCTGACACACTTTTCAGGTAAAGTTGGAGAAAAGCAGGAGTAATGATTTTTTTTTTCCCCCAATTAGAAGAGGAATGCTCTGATTCTTTCTAAAGATATCAAGTTAAATTGACTCCAGTTGAATTATACTTTCATCAAGACTTGTCTTTCTCTCACCTGTTGTGGAGAAATACTCCCAGAAATCTGCAGGTCTCTTTAATATTGCATTAATCAGCATTAAACATGAAATAATCTCTCTCTCTCCCTCCTTACTACCCCTACTGCTTTTTCCATCTGTATTTTTCAGTTCCCTCATACTGAAGCTATTTCATTTCTGTAGATAGTTTTTTTTCTTTTCACTTTCTTCGTAGGGATGTGCCACCTTTTGGTGTACATCTACTTTTTCTTCCAAAAGCCTCTACAACTCTGTTGCCAGTTTCACTTGGGAGAACCATGTGACTTTTCCTAGTATGTAATGGTTTAAAAAAATGAATGTTACTTAGGCCAGCAAGCAGATGCTCTCTCTGAACTCTGTTAGGCCTTTCCATCAGTCTGGGTGATAAGTTGTGCAATTATCTTGGACTGCTTTTTATCTTTACACGGGAATGACATAGTAAAAATGCCAAAATATCCACATGCCCAGTTTACTGGTAAATATATGGGGAAGTTTGAACCTTTTTGGCAATTGTTGGAGCTACTAAGCAAAATCCATCTTTAGAGAACAATATATTTTACAATTGTATCCATCGTCATTGTGGTGGGAGGCATGAACCAGTGACATCTTAAGCTAAGAGTCAGTGATTATGTCAGAAGTTTTAAAACTTACTCACATTTAGTATGCACTTTCTGCTTGCTAGGGTGCATGAATATGGTGTAAAGCTGTCATGATATGAAGGCAAATCATCATAAATAACCCATTTTGTACCTGTTTGGGTACTATTTTCTGCAGAAAATCAATTTCAGAATATGAACCAATATGCACTGAATTTCCCACAATAATAGTATTGATAATAAAAGAGAACTTCATTGAAGAGAAAAGAAAATCAAGAGCATAAAAGTCTCATAGAGTAAGAAACTGCAGAAATGGATCAAAGATTTGACAGGAAGTTTAATGTGTACATAAGTAGAGGCTGACAGGAACATGCTGTGTGTGTCAAAGGTTCCAGTGATGGAAAACTGCAACACGGTGCTCACTGACCACAGCGTGAGCCCTGACACACGTTGTAAATAACCCAGAGATGTATGACTGCATTAAGCACTAGGCTGGTGTATTAACAGCAGTAAATCTGGAGCAGCAGAAATGCTTGGCATATAGGACTTCCTCTGATTAATATTGGTAACAGACTAATCAGAATATTGCAAACCTTTCAAACTGCACTTCTTGCAGAGCTCTAAGAGTTTTCTTTTCTCTTCCAGAGTGGCCTATGTGGACACTGGGCTGACCACGGTCAGGTTAAAAGCTGAAGACTCTTCTGCTCGACAGCATCTCATCACTCTCAAGTTAAATGCAAGGGTAAATTGATGTGGGACAAGATAGCTTGAGGCATCCTTGAAATAAATCCACTGTTCTTAATTTGTTAGGATTTTAGTGTTGTTTTGTTTGCTGCTATGTCTGTTCTGCAAGGTAATAGGCAGTTAATTTTTTTTTTTAGAGTTTTCAGACTAACTATATTTAAAATTAATATTGGATTATGGTTATCTGTAAGATGCAACTGTGCATCGCATGAAAAACACTTTGATATTGTACTCATTTTACTGGATTACAGACTGAGCCATCTGGGAGACTTTCCTTCATTATCACTCCATCCAGAGACTGTGCATAGAACAAGAATTAGGGGATGTTGGGTTGGTTATTAACAAGTCTTACTGTTAAAGTCAGAGATGTAGAGATTTATGAAAAACTGAAGTCAGTCAGAAAAATTATTTCTTTTTAGTCTAAATAAATGTCTAATTTTGACAGTACTTGCAAATCAAACCCATGGCATTTGCAGAAACAGAAAAATTTTAATTCTTCCTGGTGCTTATCACTGAACTCAAATTGCAATGTTTCTTTATAGAACGTCTCTTTTCAAAGCATAAATCTCTCATCAGAGACTGTGAATATCCAGGCTGTGTGGTGACAATTGCATGGCAATAACTGCTGTCTTCAGAAAAATCAGTCCAGGGGAAAAAAGGATCTAAAAGTGTCTGAGTGGTGTTGTTTGGGACTATCTGTGGTCCATCATTTGGAGTTATACTCTTGAAAGCATGAGGAGTGGGCACAGTATTGTAAGATTAAATCCCACCTTCACAGGCATTCTATATTCCTTTAGAATATAATTTCTTTCTAGTCTTGCATAACATGAACAAGCTTTACCTTTGAGTGAGAAGAGGGGGAAAATACTGTTTGGGAATGAGTGTTGCTCAAGTGGATTTTTAAAAAGAGTAAAACTGCTCTACATGCAGAGAGTAATGAGTGCATAATTAATTTGCTAGTCAGTCCATTATTAAATACACTGATGGAAAAAATCCATCAGGAAGTACAATTATGGTCTATTTAATCTTCAAGGAGAAGAGCCAGGTTGTATTGTTTATAAGGGATAAATACAGTACTTTGTATGACACCAGAAATTAGGCGCAGCCTGTTGCTCTAAGGTTTTCTTGCCCTTAGGACAACAGAAGTAAAGTATTTTAACTGTTTGAAAGTATAAAAATGCGGAAAACATTGCAGTGCAATATTAATTTTTCCCAAGCAGCTGCCACGGTCAATAACTGACACTTGTGCATTGGCTGGTTCTGTCCAGGCTTAACTTTACATTGTCCTGATGAAATGGAGATTCCAATTTTCTGTCCTTGTACAAACTTGTGTGGTTTTTTTTAAAGTAATAAAATAGCTGAATATTCCTCGTAGCAGAAGAAAGCACCTTCTAACAGCTAAGGATATATGAAATTAAAAGATGAGATTATCAGTCTTGTCTGATTTAACAAGTAATCATCTTTTTTTTTCTATTTCTTTTTTTTTCTTTTTCTTTTTTCATTTTGTTTTCAGCTGTTTGTTATGACGAAGGATCAATTGCTTGCCCTTTTTAAACCGTGTCTGGCATTTAAACTTGTCAGACAAAATTGGTGTGTGAAGCATTGTTTTGGTGACATGGGGATTTGATTTGTCTTCATTCACACAGCCACTACTTTTGGAAAGACTTGGCTAAAGTATTTTTTGAGAAGGCATTTCTTTTGATCACCTGATTTAGTAAAAGTGTGTTTATTTTTGTTGTGCTGTTTCTTTGATTAAGATCGGTACAGGAGCATTTGATACCCCAAGGCTTCAAATAGGCCACTGCAAGGATTTGCCTTTTGTGTAGTAATTAAGACACTCTGGTAATTATCTGAATGGTCTGGCAAGGGGTATGAAAATGCTTTCTCTAGATAAAGTTAGCTGCATGCTCAGAAAACCCATAGAAATACTGTATTTAATAATTGCTTAAATGGCCCTAAAGAATAATAAGATAATTTCTGACATACACTTTTGATTGTAACTGTAATAACTGAATGTGTCATGGAGTTAGCAAACCTTTTATAACTTCATTTTTTTAATACAGCCCTTTTTAAATTTTTCTTATTGATATCTCCTTATTTGGAATGAGGGTTTGTTTTAATTTTGGGTCTGTGTTCACTCATCTCTTTCTAAGTAGTTCTGTGCTCTAGATTACTTTTAGTTTCAAAACACAAAATGTTGCCAATCAGAAGAAATAGTTTAGCTTAAATGAAAATTAGCTCTTGACACGTGGAAGGGTTGTTTGATTTTTAAACTTTTTTATCCAGTATGGGTAATTGAGGAGAAATTTTTAAAAAATATTTCATGCTTTGTGTCTTAGGGTTTCTTTAATGTGCCTTTGTGACCACTGAACACAGAAAATTCTGATTCTCCTGCCTTTACTAAATACTGATATATAAAACATTTACATGTAGCTTTCTTCTTTAAATGATAATTAACACTCGTAACTATTCCTGAAAATGCTTTTCATACTGTTTCTTCTCAGAGCCAAGTTCTCAAGATGCTTGAAGCGCTCATATTTTGTTATCAAATTTGGCAGCTGAGTATCAGTCTGACTTTAAATCACTAAGAAAAAAAAAAAACCAGAAAAACTGTATTTTCTTTCCCTCCCTCAGTATCCCACAGAACCACCAGATTGCCTTGTGGATTTTCCTGTTCCTTTTGCTGTTTCCTGGATGCCACAGGTAACTGCTAGACTAGGCAGCTTTTTTAACAAAAAGTACATATGCAGTGGAGGGGTGGAAACAAGGGGTTTGGTTTGGTTTTTAACTCCAGCTTTTCTCCCCATGTGCAGTTTATTTCTGGACGAGCTCATGAAAATGTAATAACACTGAACTCTGTATTCCTTACCCTAGTACCTTAAATATCTTCCTTGCTGTGAGATGTTCCTTGCAATCTGTGCTTGTACTGGCTGAGTTTTTTCTAAGTTGTTTATATGACTGAAAATTCTCTAGGAGTTATGATGGGAAAGTGAAAATGAAATTAAATGTATAAAAATTATTGTCTTCTAGGAAAGAAACACCCTCTAAAGTTGACAGACCCTGGAAAAATGAGTTGGTTATCCTATAGTTTCCCCCGGTTTGTTATCCTGTAGAGTATTCATAATTTAATAAAACTTTTCCAGTTATAATCAATACAGGAAGGTATTTAACAAAATTCTGATTTCTTAGTTTAACTGATATTGCTACTATAAATACTTGTTGGTCTCTCCCATTATTTCATATACCTTTCTTCCTTGATACAGCATGTATGCTTTTTAAAATTAATTTAAATGTGACCACTTAAATACTAGTTAATTTGAATTATATGTAGCAAATATTTGATATTTCATTTCTTTTTAATTAGGAAAATAGATTTTACATAAATGATTGCAACTGGTATTTCTAACTCTCTCAAGAGTTTCTACCCAGCAATAGGTACTAAATTTACATAGGGAACATGGCTGTGAGGTTGCAGCAGGATGAGTTTAAGCTGGGCATATAATGTTTCTGCAGAGCTCAAGGTTCTGTGTGTCACCTCAGATCCTCTTAATATCAAGAGGAAATAACTGCAAGAATCAACCACTGCAAATGAAAAATTTATTTATTTATGTAATTTTTATGTTTTGATTCTCTGGTGTGGTTTGGAATAGTTTAAATAAATGTTTTTCCCTTAAATTCTGCTGGAGTCCCTACACTCTGGCTGGGATTTCAAGTACTGTTTCTAACCTCAAACTTAATACATACTTTCAACAGTGTTTTATTAATTTTACAGCTATACAATTTTTCTTGCCTCAAATTAACAATGTTTCAAACATCCCCGACAGTGACTGCTTGTCTGTGTTTACTGATAGTAATTTTAAAGATGGACTTGTGTTTTAATAAAATGTTCTGGAAAAACAAGACATGGAGCAGCCTTTGACAAGCTAAAAATGGGGGTGGACATACTGATACTGGCACTACAGCCAAGGAAAAATCCACTGTTAAAAATACAACACTCTGATGCTTAAAATCTTTTTACAGTTGGAATTACCTGGGGCCTATTTGAAACCAGGAACAAAAGGCATTTTTGTGTAACTGAAGAGCCTGTTTTGAAATTGTGAGACGCTAATTCCAGCTGCAGAGAGCCTGCTCTAATCCTGAACCAAACACCAGCAGACAGAAATGCTTTAGCCGTACAGTAGCTTTTGCAAATTGACCTTGTGTGTGTGGGTGACATGAACCCAACACTTGTGGGGACAAATGGCTTTGGTAATTGTGTAAATTGTGTTTATTTTCCAAATGCGTGGAAATCACTGCGGCGAGCAGCCCTCACACCGTGATAAAATATGGGTTAAACTTAAATAATGCTGCAGCACCACTGGTAGCAGAATTCAGCAGGTACTCAAGTGCATGAAAATTTTGGTTCCTAAAAGGGAAACAGAGCGTGCTATACCTCTTCTCTAGTGAAACAACATGGTGTTTTGGTACCAATTGGTCTTAAACTTTTAATATTACATCTTTAAAGTATAGATTGACAAGGCTTAACTAAATTGGTGCAATGGCACCATTAGAATATAAACTCCTATGAAAGAAAATATAAATAGATTGCAGGTAATTGATTTTTCTTTCCCACCCCCTGTGTGTGCTGCTGCCTATTTCAGGCTCATGGATTTTAAACTTGAGGGGTTGTTGGGTTTTTTTTCCTTCTTCTTTTTTTTTTTTTTTCCCTTCCGTATAATAATAGACATGGCTTTATGGCATCCATATTAAAAATGGGTAATTTTCCTTATGGTCCCTGTCTTCCTGCTGGGTTGATAATGTTTTGATGTATTTTTCTTTTGCTCTGATGAGAGGTCTGCTGCTGCTGCTCTGACATATTCATTTGGATGAATAATTATAACTTGCACAATGTCAAGCTGAAGATGGTGGGGTTTTGTGCGTCATGACAAGCCCAGTAGCCAGTGCAGGTGTCTCACAGCATGAGCAGCAACAGCCAGTGGATTCTGGCTCAGAGGAGACGTTTTAGAGTAGTAAGAAATCAGCACCAAGGGCAATGCTGCTGCTGCTGCTCCTGTTCTAAGTGCCAAATAAATGCAGAGTGCTTCTCAATGACAAGTGCAAGAACATCTACTTATTTCTGTTACAGCCTTTTTCTAAAGGACCAGATAAATGTGCTGTCTCCAATTTTAGCACACACTGTAAGTGCAGTTCTGCAGAATCAGGGTGTCTCACGTCAGGGTAAGGTTTCCATACTGACCACTGCCCACCTGGCTGGCTACATGAAGGTCATGAGAGTGGAAATTAATGACTAATGAGGTCGTGCAGCAGCCGGCAAGGAAACAGGAATGCAAGGTGCAGAAGGTGGAGTGGTGGGAATGAGATTATTCTTTGGTTATTTAGATGAAAACACAATAAAAAGCATTGTAATTGTGCTTTTTTTCTTGGCAAAGGAACTTCACAGGCACCAGCTGTAAATACAGAAAATGGAGATGGTTGACAAGACACTTTATAAAGATTTCAGTCTGGTGTCTTGGCTTAATTTCTCTTAAGGAGAGGGAAATCGTTAAACTACAATTGATGAGAAACTGTTTCCAAACAAATATAAGGAATCAAAAATACTTTAGGTGATCCCTTTTCCACTTAATTGAGTGTTTGCTTTATTAAATTGTATTTTATTTATGAATTCATGAGGGGCAAGAAGGTAATGGCACCACTAGTTTAGGCTATTTCACCTTTCCTGTTAGGGGGCTTTGCAGTTGTTTTAATTTTGGATAAGCAAATTTTGTGTTAGGAAGAATTTTAGCCAAAAAAATCTCGGAATAAAGATTGCATTTTTATCTATTTTTGAAAAATGATTTGCAATCAATTTTTCTGTATTTACCTTAATTAGAACTTTTTCACTACCATTTGATCACTATTTAGTTCATTCAGGATTTGGAGCAGATGCTAGAAATTTGGCAGAACAGCCATATAGGTTGCAGCACTTGTTAGAAGTTCTTGAAAGGCTTCACTGGTTTTTTGGCAGGCACAGGCTTGAGATTTTCTCTTTATTCTTTCTGATGTCTGTGGCTCTAGAAATAAGAACCAAGAGTAGAGTGACATTTTTTCCCATTCCTTCTTTTTCCTTGGATTGGAGGAAATGGTGTATGGGCAGTAAAGGTGGACTTGGGGGAATGTTTGAAGGAAGAAAGGTATTGACATGAGGAGCTCCTTATTGGTGATGAGAGTGCAGAGGATAGAAATGGAAATAAAAAGGTTGAGAAACCACATGAGACTTTCCTGGTAGAAGAGAAGGTGTGTTCCCCTTGGAGACAGGGAAGCCCAGAGTGTCTGATTTTCCCGGGACAAGGTCAGTGGTGTAAATGGCTGAGGGATCCATGGAGTCTGATAGCACAGAGGTGACACTGGGGTCACTGTTTCTGGGGACCCATCAATGCCAGTGTGTTTGTGGAGGATGGAGGAAACAGTTTGGCTTTGTGAGTGCTTGTAGAGTTAGAGTGAGCAGCACTGACAGGCTGAATGATGAAATTCTTCTTTTCCAAAGAATTTTGACATACTTCACACAAATTCTAACTCATTTGTGCAGGGGGGAACCATGAAATAGAGTTTATGCTGTTGGACATTATTAAAAATGGTCTTGGTCTGATTTAGACCAAAGTAAAGTGTGATCTCAGGCTGTTCTAAAAGTGCTGGGTAGTGACCAAAAATTAGTTGGTTAATCTAATAAAAAGGAATCTTGGAGTTTTCATGGTTTGCATGACAAGCAGGTGAGGTATTTAAATCACTGTAGATGCATTTATGTATATAGCAGGAGACAGCTGGCAACATCAGTGAAGCATGCAAATAAGATCAAATGAACAGTGTATAAAAAAAAGATTTAACTACCTTTTTAAGGAACATCATTGAAAAATTACAATTAGTATTAAAATTAATTGGATTTTAAAACTTATCTGTGGGTTATAATCCCTTGATGTTTCTTTTTTCTGGTGAAACCCTTTGAATTCCCAGAAGATAAAGATAAAAATGATTATTAGAGGATTTATCTGTATGTGATATAGAAAAATGTAAAAAATCAAAATGGAAAGCAACTGTTGCTAGTACCAGAAAATTATGCTATTAATTTAAGTGTCATCAGAGCACAAAAGATCACATTTCAGGACTGTGTGAAAATTATTAAAATACTGGAAATAATAGTACTTAAGATGAAGATACTATACTCTAAGATGTGGTTAAGTGACTGACACTATTATATCACTTCAGGTATTATAAAAGTAACAAAATGCTTTTAAAGATAATAAGCGTTACATTTTGAGATTGGCAGAATTCACACTTCTCTGCTTAGGTGCTTTCCTACTTTAATGTAATTTAACAACAGCAGGAAAAAATGTAGCATTTTATTTCCAAGCTACGTCGTTTCTTTCTAAAATACACATGCACAAAATATAAAAAGTTATTACACAGAAAAATTCTATTTCTTCATCTGAGAACACTCAGATAATTTGTTGCTCTTTGTCCAGGTGAGAAAGGAAGAATATAATCGCTGTAGATTAAAGGAAACCATTCCTTCTGTATTCTGTTTAATTCGTAGAAAAATACCTGCCTGAGAACAGAACGTTTAATTTGCTTTTTCTTTTGGACCTCAGGACAGCTGAAGTCTGTCCCTCTCTGGGCATCTGCACCTGCGAAGAGTTCACTTGACCACCAAGTGTTTTTTCCTCTTGCAGAAGTCTTTTCCTGGGGAAACAGTGACTTCTTTTTGCCCACCGCTGATTTCAAAAGATTTCTTTTTCATTGCTGTCCTGTATATTGTCCTGTCTAACAAAAGATATTTCTGATTCCGTGTAATCCACTCTCAAACACTGAAATCCCCCACGTGTAATCCTCTGCTTATTAGACGGTTTCTCCTTCTCCTGCCTTATTTACAGGGTTTGAAAGCTGATCTTAAGCACCTGTTTTTATACTGCCTAATTTTGAGATGATGATGATGATGATGTAAGGTCCTGTTCCATGGTTTTTGCTATCATCATACACTGGGACACACACATGGATTTTAACACTCCTTAAATTAATAAATTGGTTTTTAATTATTCTCTCAGGCTATTGGTGGAAACTCTATGAAATCTGTTTAAATTTCTTCTTTTTAGAACTCCTTAATAGACATTTACAATCAGTTCCTGGCAGCACTGGAGTCGCTGAAGGAATTTTGGGATGCCCTGGATGAAATTGATGGGAAGACATGGGTGCTTGAGCCAGAAAATCCCACCCGGAGTGCTACAACCAGAAGAATTGCAATAGGTAGGAAAAGCTTTAAAGGGATACAGTGGATTTGAGAAGTGAAACTCCTGGAGCTGTTTTGTTTTCCTTGTCTCATCAGATGGTGCTTCTTTGAGTTTGGGAAAGGAAAGGCAGCATTTAAAGACACAACTCTTCTTTTGTGTTGTAAAAAAATAGCTTTCCACAGACTACTGATCCTATTTGGGAAATTCATCACAACTTTCTGGTGTCAGATAAATGAAAATTTCTGCAGGAAACCCTTGTGTATTTGTAAATTATGAACATGGAACTGTCAACAGCTGAGCACTTACATGGTAACTAGAAAAATCAGTACTTGCAAAAAATCAGCTTAGGTGAAGCCCTTACCTCGATCACAAAATCCAGATTTTTAAATTTTAGATTCATCCTATCCTGGAGGGGAATGAATATTATTATTGCAGTCAAAAAGGGAGAAGAGGTGGTTAAAGGAGGCAAGTGGAAAGGACAAAGAAATAAAAGAAAGGAGATGAGGCCTCCCTGTTAACCACCTGAAAATGTACCTCAGTTTATATGCTGCTGTCTGGCATTTTAAGGTCTTAGTATACATAGGATAAGGAATTTTGTAGTGGGATATAGAAGATAAGGAGTTGTAATTGCCACTGTCAGAGGCTGGAAATGCTGGGAGGATGTTATCTTTGCCAGAAAACCGCTGGTTTTTAGCTGAAGTCCACATCACCAATAGCGAATTGTAGAAGTGTGAGATCCCAGAGTGAACCCAGGTTGTCCATGACAGCTGGGGAGGGATGGATGGAGGAAGGGAGGGAGGGAGGAGCTGGAGGGGAGCTGCTTCATGGGAGTGGAGGGAAGGACTGGAAAAGTTCAGCAGGGGGCTGGAATGAGGTGGGTCAGACACCACTTTGTGTGCAGTCAGGGGGCTTTGTCCTGGTCCTGCTGCCCTTTGTCACAGGCCAAGGAAAAGGGAAGAAAAGCCTCCAAATGAGCCTTGGAGCAGCTGAGCAGAGGCAGGACAGGGCTTTGAGGCCTTTGTTGTTGGGCACAGAGAACTTTCAGCTACCACCGAACTTGGATTTCATTCATTCCCACCTCTTCCAGGAGGGAAAGCCTAACACAGCTTTAATTAGAGAAAAGGTTGGGCTTCACTTGAGCTTGTTTAGAAGAGACTTTGCTGTGAGATCTTGGAGCTGGATCCAGAGCACTACTGAGCTGCTTCCCCCTGAGGAACAGAGCCCTTCCAGGGATGGTGGGGTGTCATGCAAAACCAGATATTTGCTGTTTCAAAAATACAGCACTGTTGTCTCAGGCCTGCAGTTTGCTGGGGAGGGGACTGACTTCTGCTGCTTAATATTGGGTTTGGGCTTCTCTTTTTGACTATAGAAGATAAAGATGAATTAGTAAATTACATGTCTACTACCTTTAAAGAGATACTGGATGGATTTTGTCATTTAGCTTGAGTTGATTAGGTTTATTTCTGAATAAGTGTTAAGGTTAAGACAAGTCTAAAAGAAATGCAAGCCTGGCAGGTTTTTTTAATCAGTTGCAATTTTTATTTACAGTTTGTGGAAATGTAAATATTTAATAAATACTGATACTTTGTACAACCATTGGGATACCTCCCAACTTTATTATTATTTATCCTAATGAAGCCCTGGCCTGAAGAAGCCAATTTAAAACTGCTTTTAAAAATGGTTCCTTTTCAAATCCTTGACTGCAAAGCTTCCCCATAACCTTGCTTTCTCCTTGCAGGGAACAATGTCTCAGTAAACATAGAGGTAGATCCTCGCCATCCAAACATGCTTCCAGAGTGTTATTTCCTTGGAGCAGATCACGGTAAGGCAGCAAATTCCACTTGTATCTCCTCTGGACTCAGCTCTCTGATCCCATCCCTACCTGAAACCTGGGACGTTCACATTATTCCTGTCTGTTGTTTGCAGCAGTGAACCCGCTGAGAACTAAACTCAACAACAACATGCACTTGTGGTGAGTATCTCTAGTAAAGCAAGCTGCAAACCCAAATGCTGTTTGCCATTCCTGCTGTGGACTTTCCTCTCCTTCTCGCTTTCCTCTCCCACCCACAGGGACCCGGAAATCAGTTTGTTACAAAACTTGAGAGAGCTCCTAGAAATTGATTTTCCATCTCGTGCTGTGTTGGAAAAAAGCGTAAGTTGGTTTTGGTTAACAATCAGTCGTTATTGCTGAATAAGGAACATTTAAATGGTCACTTTCTAAGAACCAGCGACAATCAGAGACTTAGAAGAGAGGTAATTGGATTAATACATTGTCACAAGGACTTCTGAACTTCAAGCAACAGTTGTCAGAGCTTGTTAACCTTTGATTTGAGGTGCACACTTCCCTGTGGCCTTCATAGCAGTGAGGCCATTAATAACAGGCTCCACTATTAAAAGGAAAAGAGGAAGTTCCAGAGTAGCTAATGAGATGTGGAAACTCCAAACATTCTGTTATGGATGTTGATGACTTCAGTTCTAATTAGGTAGAGCTGCTTGGTGGGGACAAGAGGCCATCCAAATACTGGTGCCTTTCAAACAAACTGGGACTAATTTTTGACAATGTTTTAACACTGGATTACGAGCTTTGCTTTCGCTTGGGAAGCTTCTAAATTAAGATCTGACTGAGGGTTTGTTTCTAATATCAAATCATAATGACAAATCATTGTCGTTAATAAACAAAAAGTGCCCAAAAGTATGAAAATGTTTGTTGCATGAGATGTAATTCAGTGAGGGGGTGAAATATAACCCAGTCTAGTGTTGCACACCTGGAACCCAGTGTCATTCTACGCCATTCTGGCCTAAACACATATGTATTAAAGGCAAAAAATGGTAATTCCAGCTACCCAAAACTGCAAAAGCAAAGGCCTGTTTGTGTGTTAGCAGCCCACCCCTTCCTTTCAGCTGCACTGTTGTGTTCCAGGACTTTGCCAAGGACTGTGGGATCTGCTACGCCTATCGGCTGGAGGGCAGCGCGCCTGACCAAGTGTGTGACGATCCTCGCTGTGGGCAACCCTTCCACCAGGCCTGTCTCTATGAGGTAAAGTGACCAACGGGACAAACTGCTCCGTAGCTGCACCTTCTGGAGAACAAGCACTGTCCACTTCAATGCTGGGTAAAGCAAGAGCCCCTAAGGAACACTGTGGCAGTCACTGTGCTGCTGCTTGTCCTCTCACCCCCCCAATTCCTATATGAGCTTTCTGGGAAAGGGATCCGCCCTCCGACTTTCAGTGCACCCTGTCAGATGTTCATCAGCTGAATGCTGATGAATTGGTTATGAAACCAATGTGACTTTTAACCCATTTCCTTTTGTTGCAGTGGCTACAGGGCCTTCCTACCAGCAGACAGAGTTTTAATGTCATCTTTGGTGAATGTCCCTATTGTAATAAGGTAAGGAAATCCAATGAGTAGGAGTAAATTAGAGTGAAAAAGGCAAAGCTGGTAACAATGTCATTTCCGAAATAGATTGGGTAGCTACTATCTTCTCTTTACCCACTGGAGTAAACTGTAAATTCCTCTGCATTTAATGCATCCATGTTGAACTAAAGGTTTTCTGACACGGTGTAAAACCAGCCCCACAATAGTGTCAAAGTAATTAAAGACCACAATCTATTATATTTAATGATACTTTTTTAATGGTGCTGTAACAAAAGGTTCAGTTAAAAAAACCCAACAAAAATAATCCAAAAGAGAATCTGTAACTACAGAGTGCAGATGAAAACTTGCCTGTACAATGCACGTACCAACAGGATTATTTAAAACTTCTTTTTCAAGCCCCTGACCCTGAAATCTTCAATGAAGAAACTCTAGGAAAAAAACGCGTGGTGGGACCACCACTGCACTCCCTCTGAAGACACGGGAACAGCACCATCAAAGCCAACACAAGGACAGTACAATGAGCAGCAGAAGCACCAGAACAGCTGCAGTGTAGGGGTAGGTCTCATCAGCAAATGCCAGCCTAAACACAGCAGAGAGAGAGGGACGAGTGGGGGCAGCACCAGCCGGGGATGCTGCTGGAGGAACTGGAGGTACAAGGTGATTGTGTTTCTTTTGGTATTCTGAGAGTATTCTGTAAGGGTCAAATGGTGGCAGCTCTCTTGCAGTGTCTTCCTGCAGGGGAAAAAAAGCTGTAATTATAAAGCTAATATTAAGTGAGATGTGCATCAAAAAAAACCAAGATGCCACTGAGGTGTATTTAAGTTATCCTAGAGAAAGCAATACAATTCTTATGGAGTCTTACCTCTGGAATATGCACATGTATGGCTGTTGCATGGTAAGTGTGTAACATAAGACATGGTTAAACACCTCCTAAAGAAACTTATCTATATTTACTACTGAAGTCCACAGCTAAAATTCTTCTCTTATCTTTGTTTCCAACAAAGTTTAATATATTCAGTCTTTCCCATGTTTCTGTTAATAAAGGTTTGTCCTGGAAACTCAAGACATGATTTTAAGTGTGAATTTGCTGGTTTGATTTCTGTAAGTTTTGCCTTTTTTTTTCCAGTGAAGCTGAACTTCTGCCCATCCCAGGGAACATAAACTGGTAGAGTGGGGCTTGTTCTGGCTGGCCAGGGGTGCCTGGGCTGTTTTACATCTCCAGCAGCAATGCTGTCCTTGGCCAGCCTCCACCTCTGAAAGGGATCCCCAAACACCACCATCCCACTTCTCACTTAGCCAAGACTTAAGAATCTTTTCCACTGTCCCTTAGAACCAGGGACAGCTTTGGCTTCCTACAGAGCTTTCCATTACCAAGCTCCTGAATTACGTGAGAGGAATTGAGCTTCATTTTGCAGAATTCCTCTAAGAGAACCCTGCCTTTTTTCCTTCTCCAGTTTCTCATTTGAATGGCTTAAATGTTATCTGACACCCATTTACAGTCCCTCCTAATATGCAGAATATTCAGTGAGTACCACAGAATGGCTCTACATAGAAACAGCACATTTAATCCTATTGGAATAGCAGCTTTTCCATTAGAAAAACTAAATCCAAACACAAATATAATCTAAACACCAGCCCCAGTGATTGGTCCTTTTTCTGCAAAAAGTCTACATTTGCGGACTAGGAAGTAACACTGGAGTGTTTTCCTATTCCAAAGTTGTGTTTGACTTGTCAGACTCCATCTCCCCTGCTGGCAGCCAAAACATCTCCCAGGATAGTTCTGCTCACCACTGTCCTGCCTGGTGCTCTCAGGTACAGCTGTGCTTTTGCTGCTTCCCTCTCCCAGCTTGTACCGGAGTCTCCAGGCAGTGATGATCAGACTGCTTGAAGCAAAGAATTTTGGATTAATCATAAAGCTAACTTAAAAGTTGCATTTTTGTGCTCATTAGAAACTGGCCTCATTTAACCAAGTGATTTGTTTATATGAAAGACAACCAGGGTGCAAGCCCCTCACTAAAATACACTGAAGCTCCAGAGAACAGGAGCACAGGGCGATCACCGACAGGGATGTGGTGCTGCATTACTTGTACTAAAGCTGATGCATTTTTTTCTTTTTTTTTCCTGTACAGTTGAAGAGTAAGACTGAAACTATTCATTCAGCCCTTTTATGCACTAAGTTACCAATAACAGTCAAGGTGAGTTTGTTAACTGCTAAAATCCTCTGATGTAAAACACAGAATTTAAGGACTTCATTAATGAGCACTATGAAGTTCTTCACTACACAGAGAAGGAAACTCTTGAACTTAGTTTCTACCATGCTAACAACAGAGTCCACAGAGGGATGTAAGAGCTGGGCAATTACAATCTGCATCCAAGTGCAGGGCTTAGCTCTGCAGCTACACAACACTCTGCAGTGGTAGCAGGCCAATAGTCCCTACAGGCTATTTCCCACAAACCTTTAGTGTTCATGGCAACACCAAGTTTGCATACACACAGCTGAGGCTTTCTTTGAGGGGTTTTTGGAACTCTTCTTCTTAGAAAAGCTGATTTTCCTTCTCAAGGCACTTGTGACTGTTCTGTGGTAACACCAAACCCCTCACCTTTTTTGGGTGCTCAGGCTCCTGATGAGTAGTGTAAAATCTAAGTGGCTTCTCTTCCACCTGGAATTGCCGGCGTGTTCCCCAGATGTGGGGCCTGCTCAGGCAGCTGGAGTGCTCCTCGTGCCCCCTGTTTTCCTTCTGCTGCTCTGGTTTGGGGGAAGGCCTGGGCAGGGGAGCCTGTTGAGGTAAGACAGTAACTGTGTGTGCTGAAAGGCATTCAGTAAGTTCAGACTTATCCCAGGTCCTGATCTGGCACTCGGAGGCGCCAGGTTTGGGGCAGGTCAGGCACTGCCCTCCTGGCACTTATCCCCTGGGCTACAGGAGACTCAGGTTCCTGGCTTGGAACACTGGAAGCCAGCAAGCATCTGCCAGCTCCCAGGGTTTGTGACAGAGCCCTTGGCTCTTTTCCAGCCCTGTTCCTCCTCACCCACCCCCAAAGCTGGACATGGAGCTCTGGTGCTACTGCAGGGCCCAAACGCTCACCTGCTGCGGCTCTGCCTGGGGAGGCCTCCTGTTCCGTCTACTTGGCTTTTCCTCTCCCAGGAGCTGTGTGCCTGTCCCCCCCACACACACTTTGTTTTGATAGGCAGGTTCTTCACCTTCCAGCTTTTTTCCCTTTTTCTGAGCTGCTTTTGGTGGCGGCTTTGGGAGGCGAACCTGGGATGAACAGTGAGCATTTTGTACAGTGAAAAAAGCCCAGATTTCACATAGAAAAATAATGATCTTCACCATACTTACACACCTTAAACAACTGCATCACTTTCCAAACAGGACTTAAAGCAAAACTTTTAAGCTTTCACTTAAAAGTTTCAACAGGACTAAAAGTGAAAATAGGTGGTTTTACACCTAAGAATGACCATATTTCATCCCAACGAAATTACAGCTTGGTATTGATGCAATTATTTTTTAGTCTGATTTCTACAAGATCAAGTAAGCAGTGAGCTGGCCTCACCCCACTTTCCCTTTGCCACATCAGCACTTTCACTGTAGGGGGAAAAGCTGAAAATATTTATTCAGGGCCAAAACCTGTGGTAAATAAATTTCAGAATTAAAGCAATTAATCTTTTATCACCTATCTCTGGTGTGCAATTGGAACCAAGAACCACCTCAAGATTAGATTTTGATACTATACAGGGAGTAATATCCTAAAATCCTTGCTCTGTAGCAATCCTCTTTACCTCATCAAGGAGCTGGTGCTACAGAATTCTCTGTTACAGATGTCTGCTGCTTCTTCAAATCCCCTCATTTCTTGTGTACCAAACTGGTAGAGGTGCAATCAGACAGATCAGCTGTCTGATTGCACACAAGAAGAGATCCTTGTGAGATCCTGCTCACAAGCAACAAGTGAGGAAACTGTGGCTTGTTTGCAGTGGAGGGAATGCTGAGATGCAAAGTCAGGCCTAGGATCACAAGGGGCATTGCCATGAAGAGGCAGTGGGAAGAGCCTACCTGTCATCCAGCACTGTCAGGGCTGCAGCACCAGGAGCACCAGGCCACTGAAACATTGCATTTTCTGAAAACAGCAATAAATTTCAAGAGTGTTCAGTTGCCTGCCCTCTCTGCTTGTATTTAAGTACTCCTTAAATTCTTTGGATAACCCTAAAATTGCCTTTCTGCAGCTGTTTTGCAGCAAGCGTTTAGAGGAAACTGGCTCTTGTCAACAGCAGAACTGGCTGAAGGAACAGGCTGCAGTAATACACAGGTGATCCTGGTGCTCTCACTGTTCCAAGAAGTGAGACACTCGGCATTACAGACTTCCCTGAAAAAGTGCTGACAGGTGCCAAGAGTTAGTAACACACAGGCATTCCCTCTGATCCTGTTCCTGGCCATCAAACCCGATCCCACTGAGTCCTGCAACACAGGAATGGTGATAACTGACACTCCTCAGCCAGGGATTTTCCAGCGGGTGTGACTTGCAAATATCCAGTGCTGCAGCAGCTCCTGCAGCCTGCAAGGTTGGGATCATCTTTTATGCCACAGAGTGTCGAGTCTTAGGCCAGGCTTAATAAGGAAACAGATTTACTATTTAGTGTCTGACTCTGAGAAATCAAAGACTCCTGTGAAACAGAGATCCAGATCAGCTGGAGATCAGCTAACAGCTACCTGATGCTCTGAGTCAGTTCACAGAACAGTGCAAACTTAAAAAAACTTCTCAAATGAGTGAGGACATAGTGGTCACCATCATGGCCACAGAAACCCTGTCACCAAAATAGCTTTTGGTTTTGTTAAAATTAGAAAAAAAGGGGGTAAAACCAGAAAAGTCAATACAAGTGCTAAACTAAGTATCTGTAATTACCAAGATCAAAACCCAGTGCCTTTTCATTAAACATGAACTTTTGTTCTGCCTTCCACAATTCGTAAATAGTGCTGACAATTGGTTTGTGAGGCACTTGCTACAATAAAATCTAATTGTATCATGAGAGAAAGGTGACAATCAGGAGATCATGAAAAAATTACATATTCTCACTGGTGGTTAATTAGCCATGCAAAACCCCCTCAAACAGATATTCTCTTCTATTAGGAATGATTACTATGCAGGCCTACAGATGTCAATACCACACTCATTCAAATACTTCTTTCCCTACTAATTGAAGGTTGTAAAGCTCTGGTGCCAAGGTTTTGCTTCCAAAGAGCTAATTTATGACTAGAAGGATATTTTATGTCTTCAGTTGCAGCAGCTACAAAACTCAGCAAATCAGAACCATCTGTGCACTGATACTTGAATCACCATTCATCTCGCAGCCTATCAGTCACATTAGTTTGCATCCTGCATTCTTGGCTCACGTACACTTGTGATGGTCCAAAGTTCACCAGGAATATTAAAAATGGATGGGACCCTGACCCTTCCTTATTGCACACGCCCCAGAGCCCGCACGGGGCTGGTGCACATGGGGACTTTCATAGGAACAACAGGACTGACATTTCCCAGGAAAACTGCTAATTACCTCCCTCTCTGCTTAGGGAAGCTGGGCTTTATTAACTCACAGCACTGGAGGAAAATAGCACAGGAGAGCTGTCACTTGGAAAATCCTGTGCCAGTGCACACCAATAGCACAGCTAAAGCCACAGGAACATCTCCTCCACACTGGGGCTGCGGGAGGATAAAGGCAAATGACAAAGAAAAGCCTGAAAGCAAGAAAATGAATTAAATGCTGTCACTAATAAAGGTAACTTTGCTTTTAATCTGGGACGAAGGAAAAGCCTGGCATTCAGGCTTGTCTTCAAGATGTTAGTGAACAAAGTCCTTGACTTCCCCATTATCCTGAAAGTAAATCATTCTCCACAGACCTACTGCTTTGAAGTGAGAGCTTGTGGGTCAAAAGGACTCATGGCAGTTCTTCCTCCTTGAGGGTTGACATTCCACTTTTTAGCAAAGCCAGGGGAAACAGGAATTAACAAACATGGTGTATTTAAGGCAGAAGAACTGCTGTGTCAGTCTCATCTTGAGAGCTTTAACTATTTCCTCCTCTACAAAAGGAAAGGCAACAGGCAGGAGCTGTCAGAAACAGTCTGAGAGCTGTCCCACTCACTTTGGACACCTTAGCAGCGCAGTGATTCCCTGTGCACGCTGCTGCCATGGAAAATTCCAGCGGGCCATCGTAGTGCATCCCACTGGACTCCAGGCCATCCAGCAGGATTTTCTTCAGCACTTGATACTTCGGCTTCTCATCATAAGCTAAGCCAGAAACAGAGGCCAGAAACTTGGCTATTTCACCTGTAGAGCAGATTTGACTGTGAATTTCACTGAGTGTAACCCCAGAAGGTCAGAAAGGATTTCATTCCAACACAGATGCCAATCCTCTGCTGAGAGACAACACAATTTCAGCTGAAGACACACTCAAAACACAGAACTGACAATGCCTTGTCTTTCTGGGAGGAGAAAAGGAAAAGACAGACTTGGATAAACAAGCCAGACCTTAAGTGCTCCATCTCGTTATGCTCATGCACTAATTCCCACAGCACTGACAGCTATCCAAGGATAAAAATTAATATATCTTATTGACAAGTATTGATAGTTCTGGGTAAAAGAGAAAAGTCTTTGATAGAATACAATATCCCTTTAAATATTAATTACTCTGAAGAGTATTATTTTAATCTGCATAAATACTATACTGGGAATGCTTTGGAAAAACACTTTTTTTTTTTTTTACTTCAAATACTACTGTTGTTTTTCTGACTGCATCCCAAAACAATCCAACAGCAGCAACATTTTTCCATCAAGTGGTTCAAAAACCAGGGAAACCACTGAAAGGGCAGGAATAATGCTAGTAGGAAAAACATATGGGGGCTCAAACTTTTCTTCCAGTTGAAGACCCAAGTGTATCCTAAAACTGGAGTGCTACACCAGATATTAGCATCTGGTCAAATCCCAGCAGGAAAGAGTTATTAAATATGTATACACACCATGAATGAATTTTGCCTAATACACAATGCATTCCAATAATTCCAATACAAAAGCGCTAGGAAAATAAGGGAATAAATCAAAAATAAATACTGACCTTTGGTGTTTTCCCTGGGTTACTTTTGTATTTCAGGGAAGGAAGAAACGAGACAAGACAAACTGTCCATCCATTTGCTTCTTTTAAGCTTTGAGCAATAAACCTTTGGTAGACAGTTGCTCACTATTTCCATATTAACAGTTACCTCTGTTTCCAAGATAGTCACTGCTTCCCAACACCTTGGATTACATGTGGCCAAGATCCCTTATGTCACTCCAAGGGATACATCACAGACCGAGCAAGATCGGTTTTTTTCTGAAGACTTTGTTAAATTTGTGTTACTTCCACTTCTCTTCTACTCCCCCCACTCAGAGTAAGACATTAAGCTGTGTTTAGGAACAGGCTTAGAGCCATGGGGTACAAGTGCAAGTACACTTACTGCAGCTGCTTCCAGGAGAATCCCACCTCAGCACTGAATCTGGGAGCTCGTCCATAAGTCTGAAACAACACCAGAGTGCAGCAATTTAATGCGGCTTCGGAGCAGGTGATTCCTCATTTGGGATTTAGGAAGACAGCAAGTCTCAGTTCCAAAGGGAATGGACCTCCAGGATAGCTAATGATTCCAGGACTGCTTTTGAACCTAGATCTCCCCTCACCAGCTTCATTTTTAACTCTTTGCACACTGCTGGTTTCATCAAGACCAGGCTGACACCTAAAACTGCACTTTTTCTTTGCAGATATTTTAAGCTTTCTAGAAGGAAAAACAAAAGCCCTTCGAGCAAAATGGTTTGTTCTGATTTCAGATTGATGATTCCCATTTCTGTCTCGGAATTTAAACAGCAGTTCTGCTCTGCCTTACCATCATTTAGCATCAGGTCCTCTCTGCCATGGAGCACAGGGCTGTCAAAATCACACCCAGGCATGGCAGGGCCACAAGGGGACAGGGAGGTCACATCACCTGAGTGCCACACGCTTCATTAACAGAAGGCCCACAGGTGTAATTCCTGTCCATCCAGAAAAAGGAACAGCAAAGAAGCTCAGGCTCAATTCCTAAAAACAGGAATAACACCAGCCCTCATCTTGGGCAGTCCAGCACCCACAGGAACCTGAAATTTAAGACAGATAAGAGGGACAACCTGGACAAGATACCTAATTCCAGAAATGGAATTCATTAGAGTAAGAGGATATTTCTGATAAGTGGAATCTGTGGAATTTTCTATGCATTTCCTTGAAGCCTCTGTTTGCTCAGCATCCTGGAAACGTGAGCCATCCAAGGGTTAATGGCAAGGGAGGAATCAGCAGAGCAGCTTGATTGATTACATTGATTTCCCATTGAATTGTATAAGTGTTACCTTGCAGGGGGCTGTGTAATGATCAGAACTTCTAAAGGAGAAACATTCAGTGTAGCAGAGGGTGTCACAATTTCCAGCCGCACTGGGCCCCGTGTGCAGGCTGCAGCCACCCTTCCCTGTGCCAGGAGCTGCTGCCCCACAGACCCTGAGCATGGATTCCCAGGGATCAGCCAGCCCCAGCCCGTACCTCTGGTGTCACTTGCCCTACTCAAAAAGTTTGCTGCCTGCTGCACTTGTGAGGTTACTTCTGGGTAACTCCTCTGCTGTACAGCCTGCTACAGGTACCATGTGCAATCAGCTCCCTCCAGTCTCAGCTGTGAGGGCAGAGGAAGAAAACACTGATCCACTGTTGCTTTACTGAGCTCCAAGTAAGTCATGCTGGGAAAAAGGAAAGATTTTCACCAAGCTCCTTAGTGTTTTGGTATTTAATTGTTTGTAATGGCAGTAGGCTTATGTAACATTAAAAACCTACAGAAAACATCTGAAAAACAGTATCATATAGAAAGTTAAATAAATTGAGTGCATATGTGGAAAAACCTCCACAAGATGTTTGTACTAGGGTCTCTACAAAGCACCCGTGCAGTTTAATGGAACCACACAACAACCTTCTGTATGTGCGCTCAGGCCTGTGCTAATTTACAAATGTTTTCTTTGAAAAAAAAGAGTATTGGAAAAATACACAGCAGACAAAATGCCTGTGTACTGTGCACTGGAATTCATCCTCTCCACAGCAGCACAGACATAAACATGCAAAGGAGGGTAGGCATGCACATAAAGTTCCCATTTTAACTGCTTCCAACATCTCTCTTAATTAAGGAAAATTGTTTTAGCTTTCTCCTAAGGTGCTGTTCTACAGCATGGAAAGCTATGCTTCCCAGAGCTGGGAAACGGTGAGGATGCTGCAGGGTTCCAGGCTGGTGTGTTCATGTGTGTGGGGGTTTGTCCTTACTTTGTTTTCGCAGTCTGGACAGCTACAGGGTCCTTGAGGTTCTGCTCCCAGGGCAGCTTCCCACACATCCACTGCAGCATGCAGTAGCCAAGGATTTCAAGGTCACCTCGTCTGGATGGGGCTAAAATGTGGGAAAGGGGGAGGGGGAAAGAGAAAAAAAATACAATTAAGAATAGGAACCTCTTCTTAGGAAATAGAAAAGACTTTGATTGAACTGGTGCTGATGAAATATGAAGAAGCCAAATGGGCAAAGTGTTTTGTTTGTTCAGCTGTATCAGACCTGAACCACCCCGGCATTTGGCCACAGGCCACAGACAGGCAGTGACTTGTTCCTGCTCAAGTGAGGGTCAGCTTCCTCACCTCCTCCAACTCCATCCTTCCTCAGTCTGGCCTGTCACATGGACTTGATCCCCATGGCCTCTGACATGATCCAGACAGCCCATAACTGAGTACCAACACTTTCTCAAAGAGCCAAGCAGTAAAACAAAGAAATAAATGTCTGCTGCTAAATTGCTAACACATGTTCCAGGAAGTCCATGGGGTCCACACTGGTCATGCAGGGACTCTGTGAGAGCAGACTAAACACTGATGGCCTTTCCTGTTCTCCCGCAGAGCCGTTTGAACTCGGATGCTGGGACAAAACTGCCATCTAGTGTGCACTGCCTCACCGGAGCCCGCTCCCGGCTCCAGCCATGCCTGGTGAGCTGTGCACAACCCAAAATACGCTCGCTCTTCAGCAAAGTCCCGGGTAAACTGCCCACTGCTGCTTCCAAAAAGGGAGTTATTTCAGGAACAACTCACTCTCGCTCTGCACACCGCAGGCAGAGCACAAATACAGGAGACAAAATTAAATCAAAAATTAACCCCATCCCCGAGCATCATCTACACAGAGAAACTGAAGTTAATCTATAGATTGGCTTTTCCTAGAGAAAGAGGGAGGGGAAAAGTGCAATACCAACAGGATTGCTATTGCCTGCTGCTACCCAGAGGAAACCAAACTTGCTAAAACTCAGCAAGCAGGAGCACTGCAGGATTTCTTTGACTTGCAGCCTACAGTTTGCACGTCAAAACCACATGGAATCTGCAAAACCAGAAACTGTTTGTCGTGATTAAAGACAGACAGACATAGAAGTTAAATTTATGCTTTTCCAAAATGAATTTGTGCTTTCCAGGAAGGAAAGAAGAGTTTAGACTTGCTTGGCACTTTTTATCCAGCGTAAAGACCAGTAGCTGAGCACTGTGCTGTTAATCCAGCTGTAAACAGATATCATATTTTATGGGCCTTCATTAAATAAATTCCAGAAAGTCACTCAGCAAACTTATCTTTTAATTTAAGAAGTCATCTGCTAAAAGCCACGGTGCCAACACATCATAACTGTTGCTTGTTCCTGTACACACATTACTGTAAAAGCAGCCGATTAGTTTTTATACATTCCCTATCTTAACTGCTCTTAGGCTCAGGATTATTAAAGGCCCCCGGATCCAACACCGCTGCGCTGTCCCTTGGGCGTCGTTTATTTTCTGCCCTGGATTCAGCAACGTCCTAATGCAAGACTTGGCTCCCATATTAAAATAAAAACACAATCTCCACCACTTGCTGTTCTGTAGTGATTTCTCTGGCCATAAATCTCCCAGTAACTGTGGAACAATTCCATTCACACACATGTGTTCACAACTCCTTTTTCCATTATGGCAATTCCAGATTAGATCCATACAAGCCAGCATTTTTGACTGCAGATCCTCCAGTTTTCACAATGCCTTCCTGGCACCTGTTTGTGTGAGAGAGGCTACAGAAAGTGGCCTTTTGAGGAATATTGTCAGAATTCCAATGGACAGCTTTTTTCCAAGGGGGGATTCACTGATGTGCATCTATAAATTACAGCAAACCAATCAGATTTCAGAAGTTACCCCAAGATAAGTCATTTTCTGACAAAACAGTCCCAGAGGTTAAAGTTTTTTCACAGTTTGGCCACGACTAATGACCTTCCCTCTCACCTGCAGCTCTTGCAGCCACTTCCTGACTAATCCTGGGACGAAGACATGACAAACCAGGAGCCTTGGCTGACACCTGCCCGAAGCCACAGCAGGCACAGGGACAGAAAGGTACGTGGAGCTAAAGCCCCCTGGCCAGCACCAGCAGGAAAAGTTTCACAGGACACAGTAACTCCCCTGTCCCTCCACCTCCCAGGTCACCATAGTGCTGCTCAATACAGACATTGACCTGGGTTTTGCAGAACCACACAAAAACCTCAGTGTTTGATTCTTTGGCTGTACTTGCTTATTTCTCTCTACTCCATGCAAGCTAAATCCCTCAATTTTTTAAATCATTCAGATTCTTGTTAAAAAGTATTTGCTTAATCTATAATGAGTTAGTATTGTCCATGGACAATAGAATTATTAGATTTTCATGCCAAATAGAGCACTAATAGATAAATTTCAATGATATGTTTACTTGCAAAAATAAATCTGCTCACACAATTGAAGATTACAGGAATTCTTGATAAACATCAACAGAGAGAAATCAATCTGCTTTCACTTTAAATACGACAGCCAAGTGAAAATAAAACAATTCTGCTTGATAACTTGTCACAGTTATAAGAGTGCACACTCCAACCAGTACTTATTTACATCAAATTCTTACTTTTCAGATAAAAATCTTGCTGGTTTTTATTTTTCTTTTTTAATAGATGTTTCATTTCTGCTTTTTGACTCCCAGGATTTTTTTGCTATTATTTTAGTCTCATATGAAGTAGTATTTAATGGGAACACACTGGTGATATTTTATTTCACAATATCTTTAGGGTTTAATTTTTTAATTTGGAGATGTAACGCCTGATTCTGTTCTCAGTCCTGCCAAGATAAATCAGGAACAACTCCACTGAAGGTGATGAATTCACAACCCCATCAATGAAATCAGAGTTTTAAATATACCACAAACACACTCAACACACATGCACAGGGTCCAATAACTCAGAATAACTGAAGCAATTCACCTTAGGAGAAAACAGATGATGGATCTCTGTACACTGGATTTGGCAGCTATCTCAACTCTAATTTATATTCAGATTATTATTTCCAAATAGATGGGTGATATCACAACAGCCACAGTATACTCTCAAAACTCCATTGCTCCCAAGAATACCCCTGAAACTGAAGTAAAAATGGAGTTTTCTCTATGGCCTCTGTTCAGCTGATTTTCTCCAGCCTTTTGTAAAGATCTAACAAGTGACAGTTTAAATAATCTCTTATTTTTAATTAGCACTGTTACATGATAATTTCACTAGGGGTGATTTTTAGGATTAGAAGCTTTTCACAAACAGGAGCATTTTCGCTGCTCATATTGCATGGATGTGCAGTGGCACCTCCAGCTCTCAGTGGCATTAGAGAACACAAATTCATGGGAACTCACAAACAGAACTCACACCCCAACCAGCAATCCACAAGTCCATAAAGGAAAAGAGGGTTAACATGAACATGGTGAAATACAATTATGATAAAAACATATCATCACAAAGTGACATAACACGGGGCTGCGATGATTAAAAACCAGACAAATCCAAGACTTCCTAAAAATCAGTGCCTCTATTAGGGGTAGGAGAAATGAAAAGACAAAAAAACCAAACCAAAACCCAACCAAAGCAAGCAGATAATGCAGTATTGCTTCACCCAAGTCCTGGTCAGTCTGAGGAGCTCCCTGCAGCAGGATAACGACCAAAGGAGTAGTGTGAGGCTCCAGGGAAAAGGTAAGAGAAGTACATTAGATTTATGATACATTTTAGTGCTTGAAGGTCATTCCACAGAGTTATCCAGCCTCAGATAGGGCAAATTCCAGCCAGGAACCTCCTCTCCTCATGCCCAGCCCTGCACCATCAGCTTGGCACATTGCTCAAGTACTCCCTGACAATAACCACCAACTCGGAATGCTAGAAAGAAAAATCCATGGCACCCCCACAGCTGGAGCACAGCTCTTCCAGAGAACTCAGTGTGTGATATGGCAGAGAGGGACACTCCCTGTGCCAGCCACGGTCTCTCTCCAAACTGGGATCCTACAGAAACACACTTGATGGGTTGAACAGCTCATGGGCATGGAACACACAGCAGAGCTGCCAGGAGGGAACAATCAGGACTGGTGGAATGGGAGGTGGTGAAAGGAAGATGGCTGGGGTGCTGATCTGGTGGGGACAATAATGCAGTGGGAAGCTTGGAAGGTGCAAGGCAACTTCACCATGACATGTGGGTGGGAGATAAAACGGTGGTGGCAGGAGATGCTGGTACCTGGTCGGAAGCAAAAGGTTCCAAGCTTGCAGTAAGGAGAACGTGTTTTACTCTTCTTTCACATCTGTGTGGCAGAAAAAAAGAATCACAAAGGTAAGGGCCTTATAAGTAGGGCTGGGCAAGCAGCTAAGATTTACTGCCTTTCTGAATTCCTGCCCTAGAGAGCAGCCAGAATTAAACAGCCCATTCCCAGGCACAGTCCTCAGTTGTGACAAAGTTGTAAATGCTCATCTTATTTTTGCTGCTTCTGGACATTCCTGGCAGGACAGAATAAGCTTCCAGAGATGGCTGCAGGAGCCTATCCAACCTTTTCCTTGTTAGTGACTCTTCTTTCACTTACAACCACTTCCTGCTCCCTCTTCTGCTGGGCACACATTTCTAATCCAATTCTCAGGAACTAAACCATCTTTTTATTTATTTCCCATTATAAAGTTCCACCCATTTTTTGCCAGACTGGTTATATTTTCCTTTTATTATTTAGGATTTATGGTTTGTCCTGTAGACAGTCTTTGGGAAACACATATCAAACGGCAGCAGATCAATAATTCATTTGACCAACAAAAAAAGAGAAAAAAATCCTGCGGGCTCCCTCTGAATCCTAACTATGCATGGGCAGATGCCAAATCAACCTCTTGATCCAGAGGCACTCAGAGCTCTGTTCTCTGGAAGCAGGCTCCCAAAGAATGTGTTTCCAGGCATAGGTGTTTATATTCCTGCACGTCCTTCCTCAACAAAATAAACCCTGCACACATATTTTACTCAACAGAACGGGAAAAATGGCCAAACATTAAGCTGTGTTTTTAATACCACAGACCAGCTGTGTCAGAGCAGTGGGGAAAACCAGCACAAGGGCTGCAGGGCTTTCCCAGCACTGGCAGTGCCCTGGGCAAACCCAGGGTCCCAGCATTCTGATGGAGCTCAAGGAGCACACGCTGCACTAACCCCGTGTGAGGGCACACAGAAGCCTGTCCAAAGTCCCCACTCTTGTGGGAAGCAGCTTTTACTACTCCAGGTGGAGGTATCAGTCCTGCAAGGATTTCAGTGGGGCCTCTCCTGATGCAAGAGATGGCAACACTGCTCAGAGTTACTGTGAAATGCTGGGAGAAGGGAGAGGACTCGTCCTGGAATCGATGGCAAACACAAATATATGCTGGAGGGAATTCAGCACAGACAGTTCATACTCTTATGTTCATCAATGATAGCAAATTAAAACTGGGCTTACGCACTCAATGCACAGGACTGGAGTATTTAAAAGAGCCTCAATATGTTAAGTGCAGTAAATCTCCAGAGAAATTAGGTATTGACTGCATGCCTCAGTGAGGAGAAAATCTACAAAAATCCATAGGAGGCATTGATCCAAATATTACTTTTTAACACTAACTATGTAACAATTTTTTAAATGTACACTGAGTACAGATATAATTCTCTTTAATTATCAATCAACAAACCAAAATGCAATACTGTTTATACAGGCTGGTCTTTAAAAATGAATACAGTGAGTACACTCCAATGCCACACTAAAACCAATGACACAGTTGTGCCCTGTGAAATTTGCATCAAAATAAAAAGGGTTTCAATTTCAAATACCCACATGCTGGTTGGGATGGAATCCTGCCACAAACCCAGGAATGCCAGTGGTGTGGGATGGATCATGTGGCAGAGGCCAAGTTGGGCCCTACTTGGTTCCAGGTGAACTACAAACACTGCCCAAGGATACATCTGCCATGGGAGCAGCACATCCCACTCTGCCTGACCAGAGGTTGTCAGAAGAACAGACTTATCCCACCACCCAAAAGTGTTTCCCTGCAGTGGCCACTAGCAGGAACCTCTCTGGATCTCAGTGGACTGCACAACTCTACACCTGGTGAGCTCCACAGAGAGCTTGGGGAATAAGCCAGCACACAGCTGGGTTAAACTCTGCATTCAACTACAGAAACTCTGGCCTTGACTTAAATTACTGGGAAAGGAATGCATTTGACTGGCTCCGTGCAAGGAAGGTATCAGCTCCAAGCATTGCCAAGAGGCACTTTTGAAAGCTACAAATTCCTAATTTTGTTAAAGCCTCAGCATGTCCCTCAAATCGTTGCATGTATTCAGTAGCTGCTTCATGAGCAAGTCAAAATGTTCTCATTTGTCCAGCTCAGCACAGCCACCGACGCTGTTCAGGGGGCTGAGATATTTATGTTGCAAATGCAGGAAATGCCCTCTGGAAAGGATCTCATTTATATAAAATAGGGATTTAAAAATTAGAATGATGTTCCTAGAGCACTGAAATAACAAAATAATCGTCTCTGAAAAGCTGGGTGATGCCAGAATGAAAGCTGTCTCTGCACCTTCCTTTTGCCAACATAAAGACTCTTCACAACACCCCACCTCACTCTGTACATGAGACTGTGCTGAGACTCCACAAGTGGGGAATCCAGGAGACTGTTGAACAAAGAAGCCCTTTGGCCCAGCTGCTGGAAGCCTTTCAGCATCCTGAGACATCTTTGTGACTCTCAACCTCTCACCAGGAGAGCAGGGAACCCATTGCTGTGTTCTGCCAGCTGGACCCATGCAGTCTCCAACAGAAGTCGCTGCAGATGCAGATTTTCCCTGGGACACTGAGAGCTCTGCTGGCAAATGGGAAACTCTGGCAATTTGACCTTAATGGATTCAGGTTGTTTGTCATGGTTTAACCCCAGCCAGCAACTACAATACCACACAGCCACTCATCCCCTGCCCCTCCCTGGAGGGACAGAAAGGAGAATCAGGGAAAAAAGTCAAAATCCATGGGTTGAGATAACAACAATTTAACACTTGAAATAAAATTTAAAAAATAATAATAATGAAAAGGAAGGTAAAAGAAAGGAACAAACCCCATGACAGACAAATGATGCACAACAGAGCTGCTCAGCACCACCTGATCAGCCCCTCCCAGCTGACCCTCCCAGTTTATCCACTGCCCCTGTTATCCCGGGGTATAGAACATCCCTTTGGCCAGCTCAGCTGTCCTGGCCACGCTCCCTCACAGCTCCTTGTGCAGCTCCTCACTGCCAGAGCATGGGAAACTCAACAGTCCTTGGCTCAAGGTAAGCACTGCTCAGCGACAACAAAAACATCCCCGAGTTACCAGTGTTGTTCTCATCCTAAATCCAAACCCCAGCACTGCACCATCTACTGGGATGAACATTAACTCTGTCCCAGCTGAAAGCAGGACATCCTCACACAAGGTCAGAGCTGGCATTCCATGTGAAGAGTTTGGATGCTCTGCAACATGCCAGATCCCACATCATGTTCTGCAGGCTCTTCCAGAAGCACCAGAAAAATCTGTGGATTTTCTGTTTGCACCTATTAAGCAAACACTTTTCAAGTGCAAAAGGGGGGGGTAAGCTCCCTCAAACTATCTGTATGAATATTTTGTTTTGTGGTGTCCTCTGCTTTTAACCAATTCGATCATGACTTCAGCTACTTGAGGAGGTTATCAAAGACACAGATTCCAAAACTTACCTCACACTTCCTCTGCACTCCTCTGCACCTACTTCCTTTTGCCACCCAAGCCTGTAAACTTTCCCTGCACTTTCAAATAAAAGGGATTATCTGTCCTGTAATCACATACCCATCCCCAAACACTACCTAACTGGCTGATATAACCACCCAACTGCCAAATCCCAAATACTGCAGCTTCCACTGCCCCTTCAAAGAGCATCCACACCAAATACTAGTGCACAGCCACACTGCTCACACCACCAGGCAAAGCAGGCAGAGTCACGTCTCCAGAAAACACCCTGCATGCTTGGGAGGGCCAGAAGAGTCCAAAACAGATGCTCTCCTCACCACAAAATTTTTCTAGCAGGTGAAATGGTGCAGTTGTCTTAGCAGGAAATACTTGCTGGTCTTATTTCATTTTTCCTAATGACCAGAGTTAAACGACTGCAGGTTTTAACAGCTCCAGCAAATTATCAAGACCCTCTACATTACATGGTCAATGGTCCTTTTAATAGAAAAAGCAATAATATACAGTTGTTTGTGCCAACTAAAACTCGTTAGAAAGTATTAGTTTAAGGTAACAGTTCAGCAGCTATTAACAAGCACAAATTCCTGCAGTTATCACTCGTGACACTGATCCTCACCGAGCTGGCAGCAGCAAACCATCCCTCCTGTTTGAGATGATCTTGGGGGTGAAGGTGGGGAAAAGGGAAAGAAAAGTTAACAAAAACACTCTTCTGTAGCAAGAGTCAAAGTTTTTCAATAATCGCCATTTTTTTTCACTAGCATAACATTAGAATTGACTTTTTGTCTTGCTGACATAGCAACTAAGAAAGTTGTGTTGCATTGACCATATTGATTATGAACAATGCAGCCATCAGTGGGACTTTACACCATATATTTTCAATATTGACCTCCCAGTCCCTTTTCCATGGCTCTATGGGCCTGCTATTGGATTTGGACTGCAGAGTAATAAACAGCTAAGGTTTAATTAATGGTAAATGAATACAAGACATAGGTTATGACTTTAACTAATTAGGGAATTGTTGAATTAAGTCTGCCTTGGAATGCAAGGCAGTACAATCAATATCCAATAAAAGGACTATGTATGTAATTTACCTGCAAATGTGTTTCCAATACCATCAAAGTGAGTTTAAATAAGTAAGATATATGAAAGGCTACTGGAAAAAGATTTCAGAAAGTTAACACTTTATGACTTCAAAAATGGTTTTTCTCCTTGCAGGAGGAATGTCATCTTGAAATATCCTCCCATAACACAGATGGTGACACTCAGACACTGCTCTCCCTAAAGGACAGTGCAGACTCCAAACCCTTTTCCTTGGCAATGCAGCATTAGCAAGTCCTGCCTCTGCAGGGTACAGCAGGCACAAACCAGTCCTCCCACCATGAACCAATTAAGTTTGATGTTGAGCTCTTCTCAGGATGTCCTGGGCTGCTCCAGTGCTGCGTGTGCAGAGCCTCTCAGGGTTCCTCATGCTGCCCCTTCCCCCAGCCCTGGGGAAGCATTCCCAGGCACACGAGGAGGTCACCACACAAGGGGCTGAGCAATCCCCAACACTGTTTCTCTTGTGTACAGCAGCTCTCACAGCCTGATTACTCATTCTATAATCACTCATCTGAAATAAAAAAAGAAACCTACCTACTCCCTTGTGGGCATCTATGCTGGTAAACTCTATTGTCCCATTATGGCCCTTCCTAGGATTTTCCTGATACTGTTTGTGGTTCCCATTGGGACAATATCTGTAGGAAAGTCCATAATCTGCAAGATAAACCTGGAAGACATGAACAGACAAATGAATAATGCTTTTGTCCTTTGAAAGTGTAACCTTTATAATTAAGTCTTAAGAAACTGATAGGTTAAGGACAGCCTTAGATCTAAATTTTATTAAACCAAATGGTGCCTCAGGATAAAATATGTACAACTGGGGGCTATAACAGCTGCCCTCCCCATTTAAATCCTTCCACTACTATACTCTTATCTTATTTCAGAGTCGAGCAGAATTTCAGTCATTTTATTTTGTTCCTGAGCTCTCTGCTCTCCAGGTGGGCATCCAGACATCATAAACTGCAATATGCCTTTTATGCAGCCCCACGTTGCTTATGGGACCCCTTCCTCCCCTGCCTGAAGCCGGTACACACACATCCCCCTGTTTGGGTTTTCCAGCAGCTGAGACTCTTCAAATTCAACTCTACTGTGCAGCTCCAAAACCAGAGGAAGAGGCAGCAGCTTCCCCCAGCTGGACTGGACACAGGGCTCCAATGCCCCAGGGACAGTGGCCCCACAGGGCTGCTGGGCACCAGCCCAACTGTAATCCCACCCTGTGGAATGCCACTGTCACTAGAGCCCCACATAAACTATGAAAAGTGTAGGATAAAACAAAGCAAAACAAACCAGCCCTTCCCACCCCAGAAAACCATCCAGTAACCCACTCCTGAATTTCTAATACATTTTAAAAAGACACAGAACCAAACTCACTCTCAGTTACTCTGAAGCAAATACATGGAGTTAAATCAATGAAGAGAAAAAAAAATTTGGCCCAAATTGTATACATTGCAGTAGGGGCACATTCATCATTCCAGCCACAGATTCTTGGGGCAAAAGCTAAGTCATCTGAAGGCATGGAGATCACCTCTACTAAATCTTATTATATGATAAAGAAAAACATCTTATTCAAACCTTAGTTTAGTTTCCTCTTTAGCTACAATACAGTTTATGCTAAAAAAGTCTAAAATAAACTTTTCTGGCACTCACTTGCAATTTAATTATGTCACTGCTGTTAAAGGCAAAAAACCCCAAAAATCCCTCAAGAAAACTCAATGCATTACTTTGTAGCACCTTCTGCTGAACTACTGATTCCTGTTTGTGCTCCAGGCAACTTCAGATCCTGGGATTGCTGGTCTCTTGGTTTTACTGTTTCTGCTGCAGGATCTGTGCTTATCTGGAGCGTGTAAGGCAGGCTGCAGCACTCGCTTCCTGCAGAGGGGTGGCTGTAAACATTATTGATGATGCTCTCACCTGACAGACCAGCCAAACTGGCATACAAGATTAAGGACCAGAGGCATGCATGGCTACAAAATCTGGGACAGGGCATCAGCTTGCTTGGGCTGACCAACCGGATTTTCTCCTGCATCTGTTCTGCAGCATATTCCTGATGCTCTGGTGCTGCCCTAACTGAGCCCACAGCCAGAGGACTCACTCCAACTACCCTAAAAACCAAGTTTCTGCATCCTCTGTGGGCTGGGAAGGAGAGAAGAGCCTCAAAGGTGCATTCCTCCCAGAGTCAGGGCTTTGGATTTTGCTTGACTCCGGGTTTCTGACATGGACAGGAAGATAAAATACATACCTTACATTAAAATGAGGTTTTAACTGTTAGGGAAAAAAAATAGACCTACAGCACCTCTGGCAGCTCTCTGGTTTGGGCTGGGCATGCCAGCTTATGATATAGAGACTCTCAAGTGACAGCCCAGCCTCTTTCAAACTACATCAAACAACAGGCCACCTACAAAGTAGCCAGAAATATTTGTTAGTCAAACTTGAAGTAAAAAAAAAAAACCAAAACCACTTATCCTATCACAGTAACTATGTTCTTTTTAATTTTTAAGCAGCTCCATTAATGCAGTCCATTTTTAACCAATGGATTTGCTTAAAATACCTTCAGTAGCAATATCAGCAGAGCAGTTTTCAATTTCTACTGGAAATCCCCTAGAAGTGAGAAGTAGCTTTAAGTTACCCTGCACTGACTGATGATGGAAAGACCTGGAAATAAAGAGCCAACTGTTTCTAAGGCCAGTCACATGCAGGGTGATCCTGCCATCTGATCAGCAGTTTTCCTCAAAAGCTGGCCATGAGTGTCCCAGTTCAGCTTGTTTCTAGCTGGGCCATTTATCACTTCCCTAATTTTCCCATCAGTTTTTTTCCACAAACATGGCAGCCTCTCAAGGCAAGGCCTCTTGGCCACCAACAAAAATCAATCCCCTTCAGCTTGTACAAAACCAGCAATGCACTGTTACAACCTTGCCACAACCATTATCAGAATGAGTGTGTTATTTTAAATTACCATTAATTTCATTTCATCAATTCTCATTATAACCCTTTCATCATTAAAAAGATATATAGTTCTTTATAGCTAGTTGTCACTTTTTGATAATGTAACACCGCATGCCCTTCCAAATTTGCTCAGAACATAGTAGAGGTAGCTAATTTAGAGTTTATAGTTGTTGTGGGTTTTTTAAGGGTATAGGGAAGGGGAAAAGCAGATGAATATTAAAGAATACTGAGAAAAATTAAGGCAGTTTTCATCTACATGTTTTTCTCAGGAACAACAAAACAAACAAGAACAAAAAAAGAACAAAACAGAGCAGAGCAATAAAGATAAACAAGACACTGGAATAAGAAATGGTACCATGGATGATGAAGGTGCAGCAGGGACATAAGCCCAGAACAGCTGGGCTTGGCTGTGGTACACTGTACACTCCTTCCCACTCACTTACTTATTTTAACTCTTGTTTTTGTTCAGGTTTCTCTGTTTTACACATCCCAGTATGCACAGACTCTGCAATGCTTAGCATGGTCTAGTATTAATAGATTTTTGGTCTAGACCATAAGCCAGATTTCTGAAGCCTTCACCTTTAATTTCATGCACATGTGAATGTGCCCATCTTGGCCAAGTGAATTATCACAGGCACAAATAATTATTTGTGAGCACAGGCAGCCAGCCACAGTTTCAGCCATCCTCTTCCCTTTTTGTGCCTGACTCCCTCACAGTGCTAGATGTCTGACATGCTAAATATCTGCTAAACATGTAATTCTCACAACTTGTACACATGATGATATTTAACTGCACTGAGCTGGGTAGTTATTAGCCTGGCCCTTTGGATTCTCGTGGTATTTCCTTTATCATGAAGGACAGAGCAGGAGATTAATTGCTGGAACAATGACAGTACAGTGATTTTCTTTGTGTGTTTCCATTCCTAGGCTTATTTCACACCTGTAAATAATCAAGCAGACACCTACTAATAAGAGGCAGATTGGTTGACAATGGCCAGAGTGTTGTCAGGTCTGCTTGGACACTGCACTACAAAAATGGTAAGGGCAGCCTGAGGTCCATTTCAGGACAGGAGGTGTGAAGATTGCAATTGGGACAGAAAGAGCATCTTTCACAAACAAAAGCCAAGGAAGGAGGAAAGCAGGTTACCAACGGAGAGAGGGGAAGGGGCACAGGGCATCTCTGCCTACTGGAGCCCTCCCAAAAACACCTGAAGGAGAACAGAAAATATCTGAATTTTTGTCAATTCGTCTGCACTTCAGCAAGTCTGTCCCAGTGGGCTAAAAAGCAGGAATCACAATGATTCACCTCACAATGAAAAACAGCGTGAAGTCAGAATTGCTTTCATGCAACTTTTCCCCGTAAGATCAATGCATGATTTCTGTATCTTTTGAAACAATTTTGTATTTGTCTATCTCTGATCATCAAGTCCGAGTTCTACCGTGTAACTGTCTTGTCTAAGAAACACTTAAAACCAGGACTGAGGTGTAAATGCAATTAAAATTTACAGCTTTAAAACCCAAACAGACTTGAGTCTGCAACACTGCAGCATGTCTGCCCACAGAATCCATGGGGAAAAACTACTACAAGGTGATTGTGTGGAAGAGGTGCTCCCCCAAACCTTATTTACTTAAAATGAAGATTTTAAGCTCTTGTCTGGGGACCACTTGTCTCTCTTAATAGCATCACCATTTAAATGAGATGAATGGACTTGAATTTCTTTCAGAGTCTCTATCAATGCTGCTTGCTCTGCTTTATGATACAAACAGTTAGGACCATGCACCGAATTATCTTTAACTCTCCACAGCCCTGAGACTGTGCTTCACCTGTAATTTATAGGTCTGATCCCTTCAAGCTTCCTTTGAGGCCTGTGTGAGATTCATGGGCTGTGCACTCCCCTCAGTCCATCACTGCTGCTTTGTCAGTCCCCGTGCAGGTCCGTGTTCAGAAACATTGACTGCAGAATTGATCCTGTGACCTGTAACTCAGGCAATGGCCTCGCTGCCTCCTGCTGAGCACATCTGCAGCTCTTTGAGGTCACTCGATTGGGAGCTTCTCCCCATTTCTAACCATCATTTGAAGGTCAAACAGTGACAGCACCTTTACTTTATTTGTTTCACTGCTGGGCCACAGAAAGTAGGGGATAGCAGTATGGATGCCACACGCCCTTTCAGGGCAGTTATTGTTATTTTTAGTTTGTTTGTTATTTATTGGTTGTGGTGTAAATTCACCAGGTTAATTTACAGGAGAGAAAGAGAGACCAGCAGCAGAAATTGCATTTTTTCTGTCATTTACTAATTTTTGATGTGTATTCTTACATGCAAATTTGTCACCAGCTTTCTGCAGTTGCAAAAAAGATCAAGTTTAGTATAAGGTACATATGCTTTTTTGAACAGAGGTTTATGTTTATGCCTCTTCATCACAACAGAATATCAATTATATTTTGAGTAGAGATATATATTATTTTGAAGAGATGAGTTTTGGGTTCTTTTAAAGACCAGTTTCTTTAATTCTAGAACACTTAGAATTTATTTTCTCTTAAAACCCTAGACCCTAAACAGAAAGAACCCACCAGCATAAAATTTTTGAAAAACCTCACCACAGAAATTGTTAGGTCAGGCAGTTTTATTATGCCAACTCCCACTGGAGCTACAGAAGCCCCTGGGCTTGTATTCCTGAGTAGGAGTTTGCCACAGGCTAGATGCTCTCACTCCCTAATTATGAGATTAGGTTGATCATTTTACCTTTTTAAGAAACAAAAAATAAAACAACCAAAACCAAGGCAATCAAGTTATTCACTGTGTTGGCAGAGAGAGAAAGGTGGCACAAACACTTCACACATACAGGAATGAAAGTTTAACTCATATCATAGAAATACAAGCAAATATTAGAAATTCTCCCCCATTAGCACCTCTGAACTAGAATGTGAACTTTTTGAAATGTTTTATAGAATAAGTTCAGTGGAAGAGAAGTTTTGCTGAAACAAAATTCTACAGAAAATCTCCCAGCAGTGAAATACACTTTTTACATGTTGAGTTAGGAGCTCCTGGACTACCTACTGATTTCTTTTATTTAATAAACCCTAGAAAATAAACCCTAAAACCTCTATCCAGTAACTCACAAGTACCTTACTTCTAACCTGTCAATGAATTTACTATCATTAAAGCAAATTACAAGTACAGCACAATCTTCATACAAATAACACATGAAACAAATCAGAAAATCACGCAGCAATCTGCCCAATTCCAAGTCAGCTACAAGTCTGAACATTTTATGATTACTGTAAGTGGACATTTCCACAGTGATTGCAATGTGAAAAACAGCAGCATTTCTTGCTGTCATAAAAATACACAATAGGCAAGACAAAAGAAAAGTCATTTGAGTTATGCTAATGGCTGCAGATTGTCTTAGCTCTAAAGAGCCTCCTCCTCCTCTGGATTCAGCAGAACACCATAAACTGTGATTATGCACTGGCTGCTACCACTGTATAAAGCCAGGGTTGTCCTGAACAGCCATGCTGCTTTTCAAATTGTCTTTCAGAAAGCTGACAAGTTAAATTTGACTCAGCCATTTAACTTGAAGCTTTTAAAAAGAGCAGATATACTTGAATGGTTCACCTCCAATGGCAGTGAGCTGCTTTGCAAGACCTGTTTCTTTATCACTGCAGCAGAGAAACCACAACTGAAAGAAGTATTGCTTACAGCTAATTATATTTAAGTGAAGTTGGAGATGTCCTTTTTTCCTAAATGATTTTTTCCAATTAAAAAAGCACAGTTAGATTTTATTACCTGAAGAAAGAAAAAAAAAGACATTGGAAGAGCATGTGGAATGCGGCAGGACCAAAAGATTTGTTTCAAAACATTTCACCCAAACACTTCCATTTCAAGGCTGGCTTTAGAGAACAGCAACTTTAATCCTACTTACCTGTTCTATCCACTACAATGAGCAGGACAGGAGAGTAAGGGCATGGGAACAATTCATGGCAACAGTAGAAATCTAGTACTTCCAAGAATGAAAATACAGTGGGGAACATCCTTAATCTTTAATAATATCCTTTAATTGGAATAACCTAGAGCAGCAATTAGGTCCTATAATTTATCCTCTCCATCAGTTTACCCATCCATACCAGTACCACAGTCTGCAGAACACAGAGAGAGCCAGGAAAGCACAGCTTTGTCCTGCTTCCTTGTCAGCCCTTAAGCTCCACAGAGCCACTCTCAGATCTGCTGTGAGGGGATGTGAATGTTCATGCACAAACTCCTTTTAATAAGTGAATTGTTAAAGCAGAACATATGTACCTTAAAACTTTTCAATGGTTATAAACACAGTAGAGTAGGAGTGCAGTTAAGTAAACACCCTTACCTCGTGCGGATTGCTGTAGCCCAGAAGAAGATTTGCTGCTTTAATGTCACCATGGACATACTCATTTTCATGTATGTATTCCAAAGTATCCAACTAGGAAGGAATTTAGAACAGAGCAGAAATCATCATCACCTTTTCCACTCTGCCCCTAACCCTGCCACCAAATACTTCTCACTTGGACAGGGGAATCAAGGGCTACACACACTGAGCTGACACATTTGGCTTGGACTAATGATGGCAAAGCATAAACAAGCCATACTTTGCATGGGATATCCCTTCAAAACTGCCTGTGAGCAGCAGCTTCTAAATCACAGGGCAAAAATGAAACCAGGACTTCATAAACACTAGAGGAGATGATGAGAACACCAAGCTCTTAGAGAGATCAGATTCAATCAGTTCTAAAGTTCTGGCATAAATTTAATCCTGCCAGTTATTACCTGACATGCATTTCATGTCACAACCCCCCAGACACACAACACCTCCAGTTCCTTACTGAGGCACAATAGCTCCAATTATTAGTAAAAACCACATTTTCACTTGGCAACTCATACAAACAACAACCCAATCCTGACTTTCGGAGAGCACAAAAAGCATTGCAAGTTTATCAATTATGTGACTATGAAAGCCCTTCAATTTTTAAAAAATACTATTATTTAGGTTTAAAGGATGCTTTGGATGCATCCAGTCTAAGAGCTCCTCTTCTCTAACTTAAAACCATTGCCTCTACTCCATTTTCTGTGTACCTCTGCTTAGCAATGGCAGTATTTCACAACACAAACCATGTTACAAAGGAGCGCATATGTCATCTTCTGTTGGAATGTGCCAGTCTACACCCATTTGAAAACAAAACTGGTATTTGCAGACTGGCCCAATCCTGGCCGTACGATCAGTTTCAGCAAACACACTGAAAATTTGGCATTCAGGCATGGAATTGTGAACTTTGTCAAATATGGATGTCTAATACAATACCCTTCAGACACTGAAAAAAAAAATCAATACACGTTGAAACATGAGAATAGCCTTACGCATCTCAGTCTAGACACACACGTTGAAGTGGATGGTCTGTGTTTTAGCCTGTTAGGAAAAGAATTGGTTTGACCAAATTTCAGTCTGTAGGGGGGGGTCCTTGATTTTCTACTTAATTCTTTTTTTTCTCTAAAAAAAACCCCAGAGAAATAAGAAAATACATAGCATTTACACATGTTTAATCCTAAACTCAGCAGCCACCTAAAGGAACTGTATTAGCAAGATAATTCTCTAGTTGAACTCCACAAATTTGAGACACAGCAGTTTCCTCTGTCTGTGAGTACCATTCGTGCCCCAAGTTGCAGAACAATCTCCTTCTTAAATCTACTTCCACAATCTTCAAAGATTCTTTGAAGATCTTGTCCCAGTCTCTCCATGACCATGAACCTGTAGCTTTTAGGAAATATGGAAAAGGGAGGAATCTTTTAAGACATGACTGCAAGTTTGTGTCAGATTGAAAGGACTTAATCTCCATTTTTGAAAATGGGTCATCAGTCAAATTGAGGCTTAATTACCATTCATCTTATTACCTTTTTCCCTTGTACTCAGCCAGGCCTGATCCCCAAAACACTGGAATTCCTAAACATCTTATTTTTTTGAGATTCATCCATTTTCTTACTGTAATAGTAATGAGAACAAAACATTGAGTTAAAGGCAGCTGAGAACTCCAGGTCTGGGATATTTTCTCTGTCCCAAGGCTGGCTTGTCTCTGGAGTCCATTCATTGCTGTGCACACAATAAATGTGGCCCTGTTCTGGCTGCTTGGCTTCTGTTCTCCCTCCTGATCAGAAAGGACAAGGACAACACCCAAATAACAAAACCTACAGCTATCCAGAAATACCCCAACACCAACTGGGACTGGTTCAGTATATATAAATGAGCTGGCTTTCAAGCTCTAAATTAACAGTTCTTAACAGAAGTAGTTAAACCCAAACTTGTCCTTACACCTATCTGAATCAGAGCCGAGGCATTACTTACTATGCTCTTGTTTTGCAGCCCTCTGGTAAAACTTCAGCTCAGAAAATAAGGGGCCATTCTCAAGATATTCCTGTTGAGAAAGAAATAAAACTGGTTACATAAAAGACATTGACAGACAACAGTTTCTTAAGAAAAGCATGTAAGAAATACCAGGAGAATGAAACCCCTTTCCCCCCGCACCCAGTCTCCCATATTCCATGTCACCTGAAATTTAATTTTAGTAAGTAGCTAAAAATAAAAGTTGTTTGGCATTGCATTTTCATAAACAACACAGATTCTTACATATACTATTAAAGACACTATTTTCAGAAATAGCATAGATCAGGTGTGTTTCAGGGCATAGTTTAATTTTCCTTACTAAACTGTTGAGGGGCTGTAATCAAGTTAAAAATCAAGTCAAGGAAATACTGTGTGTCATGGAAATGCCAAATATATCCCCAAGCAGGGAAAGGATATAAAAACCCCAAAGAACCAAAAGCCACAAGCATGCAATAGAAACCCAATGCTGAAAATAAGGACAGATAATTTAGAGAAAGAATTGCATGCAAGTTAATAATTCAGAAATGAGATCTACACGTTACCACTTTAATGACATGCACTGCATCATCTTGGACAGGAACCTGAGTTTGAGGGGATGCTGCAAAAGAACAAAGAGATGGAGATCAAGTTGTATGCAACAAAATGTAATTGCAAATAAAGGCTGTGTTAACACTGAGTCAGGCAACCAAAAAATACACAACAAAAGATAGCCTGAATTCCTGCTTTTAAAGGTCAGAGCTTTGCCAAGTTCAAAGAAATATAAAACAAAAGCAACACACAGAGAAGTTTTAATCAACAAGTGGAGAGGCAATTTTAAGCCGTGTTTTCAGAAGCCTCCTGGATGTTCATTAAGGAGTAAGCAGGACGTTCTCAGTGCATGTTCGCACCACAATGAGCTATTCCGTTAGGACAGACGCTGCTTAAGTCATTCCAGCCAATTGGAAAACCACTGTATTTGGTTGCTGTCAATCTGCTGTCGTGACAAAGACACCACTTAAAAGTTTTGACCTACATTATGCCTCTAGACAGGACTGTCTGCTTTCCTCTATTACAATTAATTTGGCCCTAGAACCTTGATTTCTATGCTGGCACTATTTAGACACTGTCCTAAGTTAGGGATAGCACAGTCACCACCTGCCTAAAGGGGAGCTGAGGGATTGTGCTTCTCAGTGCAAGTAGAGATTTCAAAACAATAATTGACCACATGTGCCAATTACAGCCCAGGAGACAGAACCTCTGTGCACAGACAATGCAATCCTATTTTCTTCTGACCCTGAGAGAACTATCCGCTCTCTCTGATACTACTGAAGCTACATGGAGCTACACTGGGATTAAAATTTAATGAGACTAAATCATCTTTCAGAATCATCACTGAAAAAAGGAAAAAAGAATACAGTTCCTAGGAAATAAGTGTCCCTTTCAAATTTCTGATAATGATCAAATACCAACAACAGTCCAGGTGTGAAACACTTCAATCATCAGCACTCACAAAAATAGGCCACTTTTATCCGCATAATAAAAATCAAGTAAACTTGGATCTAATCAAACCATCCAAGGTTACTTTTTTTGATGGTCAGGGCATAAAAATACTTTTACAATGAACAGACTCCTTCAGCTGCCATCTTTCTACAATTCTGTTCAGCATCTGGGTTGAATCTGGCAGTGTACATACCCCAAACACCCACAGGCTCCCCACTGACACTTCCCCATGTGAATGCTGCTGCAATCCAATAACACATTAAAATAAAATTAAAACATTAAAACAGTAGCTCTGGAAGGTGTGAAGAGCCATCCACAGACTCACACAAGTAACAGTCACAATCAGAACACAAAACTACTACAAGGGAAATTTTGGTACACTTTGTTCTTACCATATTGTCGTACTGAAGTGGGAATTAAGGCACAGGCATTTATGTCTTTATTTTTCTCTGCCACATATAGAATATGTGTTAATAGAAGACATTAGTTGAAAGGAGCACATCCCAAATGTTTTTGCTGCATACAACAACATAAAATTACCCAAAGAGAATTTGATGTGCTCCCTTTACTGGCAGAGATCAGAAAAGAACCTCTGGATAAGAAAATGTAATTCAATACCAAGTTACTTAATAGAGGCTTGATAGGTGTAGAGAAGTATCAAATTTAAATGTATTTGAAAGAGTCTGATCTAACTTCCCTGTAGACTTCTTGACATTTTATAAAGAGAGGCCTCATTCATGGTAATCTGGAACACAGTAACAGCTGTCAGGGTAATGAAGAAGAGCAATTAACAGGAGGCAGCCCAGTGAAAGGGCTTCGCCCCCGTTGTTCTCACACTGTGCTGGTTTGGATGCTTTTGAAGTCACACTGAAAGAACATCCTGAAGGAAAATGAACCCAAACATAACTGGCAATGGTTACAGAGTGAAAAGGGAGAAAAGTCAAAGCTCAACAAGATACTGAAACAGGTACCCCACAAAACAATTTACATCCAAGTCTACAAAAGGAGAAAAGGTATTAGTTTTACTGCACATCCATGGAACAAGGCACATCAGTCCCCACAAATAACACTAAGTTCTTACACAGATAATGCTGGGACAATCAGTCTCATCCACAGAGATAAGGAGAAGCTGTATGTGTACCTTCTGTTACGTCACTTTAATTACCACTCAGATCTCAACCAGCAATACTCCAGTCGCAGCTCAGGAAAAAGATAGACTATTTTTTGTCCATAAATAAACATAAATGGTTTTTTAAAAATTGTCTCATTACTATGTATAGTTACTTAACAGACTGGAAAGGCTCCCAAGGTTTAACAAACAGTCTGATTACATACCTCATAGACCACCACCACATACTCTCCTGCGAGTTTAGCTCATAGTTAATTACTGTATACTCGTAATTAGCCATGTGCTAGCCTCGTTCTGTGTGGTAGCACATGGCTATTTATAATATTACAATCAGTTAAATGCTAGACTGCAGGACAGTGAGCAGAGACTCTGCAGGAGAGCAGTGCTGATAGGCAGGAGGTCTCTGATGGCAGATAAGTACTCACAGAGAGTACCAGGAGCACTATATGGCGAGATTATGTTTGCAAAAAAACCTTAAAATAGCATAACAAGTGTATGAGTTCCCACGTTATGCTGCTTTTACCAACTAGAGGTGCATAACCCCTGACATTTGGGAAGGGGGGTGTTGATGCAGGCACACAACCAAAACCATCGTCTGCATAACTGGGAGCACTGGTGCAGGATGAAGCTGTGCAGCAGGCTGTGCCTGTTTTCATCCCATGCCAAGAGGAGTCTCACAGAACATTTACAGAGGGCAAAGGGCACAGCTCTGCTTTCCCTTCCTCCCACAGCCACAGCTACCATAGCAGCGAGGAGCGCACAGCTTTAAAATGCCCCCTGAAATAAAGCAGTGCAGTAGGATTCACATCCTAGGCCACAATTTCCAAGTGCGATGCCTGCACAAGTAACTTACCTACAATTAACCCATGTCCAGAATTCCCTGGTTTCACCCAGCACAGCAGTTATGGCCTCATCATCCACTTTAACCATGAATTTCATCCCTTTTGTTGCTGAGTGCCACAACTTTAATTAAAGGAGCTCTCTAAATGTTAACCAGCTATGGTAACAAAAGGGTGTTTGTGGCTGAACTCTCATTTCCTACAACCACACAGCACAACTGCAGCCTGACAGAGGAACGTGCCAATTCCCTCTGCCAGTTCAAACGTGCTTGTTGTAGTTTTAGCAGTTAATTTGTGGCAGCCACATTTGGAATATGGTGAAATATTTTCAATGGCTCTCACAGAACCAGTTTTGTTGACAAAGTTTACACAGTGGAAAAGAAAACAGCATTAATTTGGCAGTTTGGAAGAACATCCCTGCTTCTGTCCACAGCTGGTGTCTTTGCCACTGCTGGATATTTTGAGGATGTATTTGTTTGGGAAACATGAATAAAAATATTTTCAGAAGTTCTTTAGTTGCTACTATTTTATTTTTGCTTTGTTCCACTCATTAGCTAATCCTGAAGAGTGATATATCAACTTTGTTTTTGCAGAAATCAAAACTAATCTCAAAAAATATCACATTTTCGAGGTTACAGGCTACCTATAAAAAAAGCTGGCAAAGTTTTGACCCTGTTTAAGTCAGGCCAAGAACAGTTAAATACAGTCAGTAACAAATGGGAGAAATGTTGCTCAGAGCATCTAACAATAAAAAAGGATCCAAGTTGCAGCAATAGAATTACTGAAAACAAAATATACATAAAGAGTAGCATTTGCTATTAAACACAACTTCAACTATTCCTACATCGGGAATGTGCTAAGGCAAATGTTTAAAGGCAAACAAAGCACATTGCCTCCCCCTCCCACTGCAATATCCAGTTATTTCCCAAAAACTGAAACATTCAGTGTTTGAAGGGTGCTCACACTCCACTTTTAATGCAGCCAAAGGACGATCTGCATCTATAACTTTACAGATGTAGCATCATTTCCTGGACAGATTTTTCTGAGCAGTGTATTTGAACAGGTCTTATTCTAGATTCTTCTTCCGGGTAGCTCTAAGAATGTAGAGGTGTTTTATATAGATAACAGATACATAACCCTCCATAAGACCCATCTTCCACAAGACCAAACTAAATAGATTTTGGGACAAAATAGTGTTCAACTGCTCCGCTGTTTTGCAGGTAACTCCAAATGCCTCCAACTTAACAGCACTTCTTACTCATGTTTCTGTGAAACCTTAATCATGGCTCACCAGAGCCAAAGTTTTTGTATTCCACAGCAATGGAAGCCAATTGCTTGACTTTCAAAGTTAATTACTCTAAGCTGGAATAAGGATGACACATCCTTTAACCCCAGGCAGAAAAGCTTTGCATGGCCTGCTCTTACAGCACTCTCAGATGGGAGCCCAGGCCTCTAATATTTAAAACTTGATGCACAAACTGTTTTCTGGCAGGATTCTGCTGCAGCCCATCTGCTGGTCTGACATGGTGCCCACTCAGGAGATACAATGCCAGTTTCAGCAGGGTACAGGTGCCAAAGACAACTGAAGGGGTGCCCTCTGCAAGGCAACAGGTACCTTAGCTGTCCTCCAAAGCTCCTCCTGCATCCCCCACTGAAAATAAATAATAAATAAATTCAATCGATCTGAACTGCTCTCCTGACCCCCAGGATTACTCAGAATAAGGAAAAAGAATCCCCAACACATGACGTGGCAGAACACTACAGTGTTACAGTACTGATCTCTGCAGGCTTTGTAACAGGCTTTAGACAACTGTGCAAAAGTGAATCACGCTTTCCAAGACTTTCAGTTTACAGAGGACCAAAAAAGAAAAAGAAAGGGGGAAGACTGCAGAGGAAGCACTCATAAGCAGGAACTAGTAAAGGTAAGGAGTATTTTCTCTTTGATGAATGGTGCAGGCCGTGCACCATGCAGTCAGCCCTAAGTTACCTCTTACTCCTCTAAGTAGCAAAATTAGGCTAAATATATAATTTAGTTTGCCTACAAGCAGGCTGCTTGCAGTATCTCTATTTGTACAGTTTAATGTCAGTGACTAGACAAAAAGGACCCTTCCTGAAGTGGTGTTTGCCTACCAACAGATTTATTTTCACAGTAAGGTTCACTCACACCTGCAGGTACAATGCATTTTAACATCCTGAAGTTAGAAAAATCCATCCCTACCCTGAGTTACCTGCTAGTGCTTTTAGTTATAGGGCTTCATTAATTAAAATTTTTCTTTCCATTGAGCTAATAAAAATCATGCTGAATTTATCTTTGGTATAATTTTACTGCATTTTTAATTAATTTGCTGCATTATTTTAATTTAAGCAACTCCTGGACGACTTTGTTCCTCCAGAACCAATTGCTAAAGCAGCTTCCTAAGCAAACCAAGGAATGAACAGTAGGACCAAGTGTGCTTCCATCAATGCTTCTCTTCCTGGACACAGGGATCCCCCTATTCACAACTACACAGACTATCTATGAAAATTAGTCTGAAACAGAAACAAACTCTCTTTCACACCTCAGCCTGATTCCCTGAATCCCAACAGTTAGATTGTACTATGATCCAAGCTTCAAAGAAGAACAGGCCACACCAGACTTCATCCTTACCTCCACTAGTAGCAGAGCTCACTGTACTCCTAGTATTAAAAGACAATATTCACGCATTTAATCACTATTTACTGCTCAGGAAGAAATTCTTTCCCTCTTCCTTGAAAACGTGAGCAAAAACTCAAAAGAAAAGGATAGTGCATTGGCTATGCTGATCCCCAAGCAGGGCAGAATTCAATGACGACTTTATCAATATTTATTTTCCTGAGCTTCATAAAATTATAACACATTTACAATGTACTAAGTTCTATCATAAAAGACACCATCTAACAAACATTTGTACAGAAATTTAAAAAAATATGTCTATTTTTCAGAAACATCTCTTTCCATGAGAAAGAAGCCAGCAAGTAGATAGTGCTGTATGCAGCAGATTTCACTGTGACAGAAGAATCTTAACAAAACATTGTGTGACCTTTCTGCATTTAAATTTTCAGTCCAAATTGTGCATTAATAGAGTGCTTGCAGCAGGACTAGAGAATGATTTATATAAAGATTGGTGTTAATTACTGGCTGTGATCAGAGAGATAAATGAGAGAACATAAGGCTCCTCAAACCTTGGTGCATTTTCCACTGTTCTCCACAAGGCTAAAAACCAGTTGTGAGACCACCAATGCCACAGCCTTCCTCAGCTGCTCTTCACTCTGTCCCCCTTATCAAAGGGATAACAGCTTTACCTGAGGTGCCTGAGAGCAAATCAGCACCAGTAACACAAAAATAAAGCTTCCAGTGTACAATAGCATAGTTAATTCCTATTTATGAGCCATGTTGCTCTTGCTACGGCAAAACCAGTGCTTGATAGGACATCTCTAGAGGGTTCTGTGGCTTCTCTCATCAGCTGGGAGGAATCAAGTGTTTGCAAGCCTTCTGCTGCTGGATATGCTCTGGCTGAGATCAAAGTGAAAAGGCAAGGGAAGGAACAAGTCAACAAAGAAATAAGTAAGATGACACAGATTGGAAAGAGTAAGAATAATCAGAAAACAAGAGAAAGCATTTGTGAGGCAGGACAGAACATGAAGACAGTGGTAACTTTCATGCACATAATTAGAAGTTCAAAAAGCCCTACATTTGCATTCCAGGACTCAGGGTCAGTAAATGGCTTTCAGCAGCTCTGATTTAGTGAACAGAACCTTCTTCCACAAAATGCACCCCTAGTAAATATATTTTGCAGAGATGCTGTAAAATTTCTCAAGAACATTGTTCTAGATTAATGGAGTATGGAATACCCTTAATGGGAAATTAAGCTATAACAACCACATCAAAATCTTTACACTGCTACTGTAAAAACGCTTATTAAAAGATATAGCTGGCAAAGTTAACCTTTACTTTCAGAAAAGGGCTGTGCTCTTCATACCTGGCAGGCAATCGAACCTGTCTCCAACCTCTCTACAGATCTCTTTCTGGGTGAGCTCCTCTCTGAAAGTCAGTGGTCCTCTCACACCTTTTTTTAGATGTTCTAAAAACAAGTCTGAACAGCTCAGAGAAAGTGGGGATCACCAAGCACCAAGCACCTGTACCTTCATCTCAAAAATCTGTCATTACTTCATTCCCCTTGGTTCTCAAAGACAGATGAATTTTGGAGCATCAATTCCTCAGAAAGCTGCTGAATTATAAAAACATCAGAGATTGAGAGGTGGACAAAAAAAGAGAAAGCTTCAGTGTCAATACTTAGGGATAAGTGTCCATTTTCTCTTTAACTGATAAGCTACAAGGGGAACTTAGCCTTCAGTTCAGTGTTGCAGGTAGCATTCACTGTTCCTCCTGAAAGAAGGGATTAACTGAACACAAAAATACCATTACAAAAGTGGCAGCTGCTTTTCCTCAGCCATGCTGTCACTTACAAAAAACCACAGAATAGCAACACCAAGAGTCCCTGATTGTTGTGTTCTCATTCTAATCCACTGACTGCTCTCCACCTCAGTTCAGTGGGAGCCAAACTGCAACAAATACCTCAAGAAATCACCTTGGTGGTCTCTGTGATCATGCAGAAAACTCAAATCTGCATGGAACTGTTTGAATCCCACATTCTAAGCCACCCTCAAGGTCCAGTGTGATTTGGCTGCAGCAGGAAATGAGAGCTACACTCTGAGTCATTCAGGAACACAACATTACTTGTCTTACGCTTTGAGAGCCACACCCACTACAGCCTTGCTTTCTGCACTCCATCCCCAGTTCCCTCACACCCTTCTGACTGTGGGAGACTTCTGCAGGTTCCCATCTTCCTGTTCTTTGTCTTTGAATGGCAGCACCCAGAAGACACCTTCACTTCTTAACCTATGCAGAGGTCTATTTTCTCATGGTAACATCTCTCATGTACCCAAAGCCTAGCACCTCTCAAATGGAACCAACTAATGGTTCATAATAAGGTAATAAGATGTATCAAAAGGAAAAAGAAGGTAAATACTCCAGTAAGTGCCCTACCCTTCAACTCCTCTGTATCTGCAGTTTGCTGAAACCCCTATCATTCCCACTGGCTCTGTCTGCAGAGCAGCAAGGAATAGTGTGAACTGTAGAAATTCCAGAGGAAACCAAACCAGAAACTTCACCACAGGGACCTCTTGGATGTACTATTGGATGTCTAGCTGATTTCTGCATCAAAGGAACCTGGTTTGTGTATAGGAATGAGTTGCTTATTAAGTTTTAAGCCTCGATATTCCAAATGGAGTTAATATTACTCTAACTTTAAAAGAGCATGTTAGGCTCCAAGGACAATGTAGTAAACAGCTTCTAGATAGTTCTTTACTCCTCAATACAAACTCAGTTCAGTTCCAAACAGACACTTTGTATATGTTGCCATGAAAAAAAAGAAAAACCAAACCACCCAAGCTCATAATATTGGCTAGAACACAGGATTTGCTCTTTCACAGAGACCAGCAACAGTAACATACATTACACCCAGAATGCTTTACAAACTTCCTTTCAGGACAATTCACTCCTCACAGAGCACAAACTGACTGAAATGCAGCAGCTTGTTCTGAAGGAAACACAGAAACTTATCTAGGCCAGAGCAAATACAGAACACCACGTGCCCCACTGCTGAAAAGATGTGAATTCAGAGGCAGCACCCAGCTAAGTATTGTCACTGTTTCATTTCCTGTATGAAAACTGATTTACTCTTGGCCAGAGAATAACACTGCCAATAACCAGAAACTGAGAGGGCTGCAGAGCATTAGGCTGGCATATAGCCAAAACCATAGCTAAGAGAAGCACTTTTACTTTGAAAAGCATCACCTGGCAGTGGTCTTTGATACAGTGGCACCTTGGTTGCCCACTCAAGATCCACAGAAATGTGCATTAGTATCCAGCAAAATGGGCTGGACAGGCCATGGAGAGCACGCTGCATCATGAGCAGGAATGGAAAGGGGAACAACAGCTCAGAAAACCACACTTGGACAAGGATCACCACGGCATGTAAACAACAGTAACTTATTTTAAGTTACTGCCTTATCCAGCTCAAAAAGTTACAAGGCAAATTGCAAGTCACCCTCCTACTTATCAGCGGTATTTTACCCAAATAGATCAAGCCAAATCCTCCCTGGCCGATCTGACTGCCCAGCCTCCAGGTTTTTCCTTCGGTGTCTTTCAGGATCATGTCTTTAGGGAGCGGGACTGGCAGCTTGCCTCTGCCGGGACCTTTGGGCGGCATCGTACCTTGAGCGAGGGGAAAAGGAAAGAGAGAGTTTCTTGAAAAATAGTTACCGGAAGGTACAACACCCCTCTATGCGCTTTGCCCACCAGCACGGAACGGGGATGGGGCGATGCCCCTCAGCCCGCTCCCCCTCACCCACCTCCACAGAGCCCCCTCGGCCTCCCCCCGCCGCCGGCCGCGAACTTCCCAGCCGGGCACTTCTGCAGCAGCAGCAGGAGTAGGAAAGGGTGGCGGGACGCCGTCTTCCCGCCGGGAATCCCAGCGTGGGGACACCCAGGGCGGGGACCGGGGCAGGGCCGGAACGAGGGAGTCCCGCGGCCGCCGCCTCCTCACGGCCCTCAGCGCGGCGGGGCGGGGCGGGGCGCGCGCCGTTTCCCGCCTCCCCTCGGCCCCGCCCTGAGGCGGTGCCGCCGGCCCTGAGGGGCGCCCCGCGGGAAGATGGCGCCCGAAAAGCCGATGTGTCCCGGGCGCTCCGGCTCCTCGCCTCCAGGGCAGGGAGAGGGGACACGGAGGAGCAAGGAAATCTCCTCCGGGGAACGGAGGAGGAGGGAGATGGGAGTAGGGAGATCATGAGGGACGCAGGAGCACGGGGAGATGGCGTCCGCGAAGCTGCTTCAGCCCCCGGTGTTCCCGCTCTCCCGCTTATGAGGCTGCGCATGGCAAAGGAGGAACTTTTAAAAATTATTTGGTGCATAGAGAAGTAGGAGGTCAGACAGTGTGCTGCCTGAACTAAAAAAGAAAATAAAATCTCAGCTGGCAGGATTTGGGGTGCAGCAGGCACTTTCAGGAGGTGCAGAAAAGTCACAGAGCTGTCATGGTGCCACGCCTCAGTCAGGCCACTTCGGTTTTCCCTCAGGATCTTCCTGGCAGAGGTCAGAGGTAACAATTTTCACGCAGAAACATCAGTACTTACCCCAAAACAGCAGAGCGGAAGAGGCAGTGGCCACCTCAGGCTGGTTCCAGGCACGGACAGAGGAGAGATGCGGCTGACCCAAGAGTTGATCAGCCCCATCACCTTGTAAATTGGCAGTGAAGGACACTGTGAGGTGAGTTTTAATTCCCTAGGATCCCAGGGCTAGGCTTAGATCACAAGCCACCATTTTACTCAAGTTTTGCTTTATCAATAGGGTCAGTTCACCCAGGTACAAAACACCCAGGCAGAGCTCCTTGGGGACCACCACACCATGACTACAAGTCCTTTTCCAAAAAAGGAGATAAAAAACTTAAAAGTTTAAGCCCATTTTTTAAAAAAAGGACTTGCCCCTTTTTTAAAAGAGCAATCAAAATCCAAAAACATCAGCAACCACATATTTTGCAAGTGAACTTAAAAGTAATAATACAGATTACAACTGCAAAGCTTGTATTGCCGTCAGTAAATTAAGCCTTTATGTAATGACCCTTTCTGCTTCATCAGCCTTGCAGGCTCTGTGGTTTTATCATTACTGAAAGGACCAGCTGAAGAAGTGCCAGCAGAAAGCTCAGCCATAAAGGGAACAAATTCAAAATGTCCATAAAGCATTTCATAGAGTTTTCCCCCTTTGCAACAGTTGTCAAAACAGACTGTAGGAGGGTGGTGTTGGGGCTGTTTGGTTTATTTGAGAAAGCATGCACAAATGCCCAGTTCAGCATCAAAGAAACCATCACCATTATCAGTGTTATGTGTTACCTGGGTAAAGGATCTTTCCAGAAGAAAATTACCTCCAAACAGTTGCCTGGGAATCAGAGGACAAGCCTCTGTTTAAGGAGAAAACTTTTTTGCTCAGCTGTTACAAAGAGGTATCCACATGATTAAACTGAAATGAAAGCATGATCAAAGAGCTTCCTGCTTCCAAGCTCTTTTTCTGCCCACAAAGTTTCACCAGAATAAGAAAGTGAAACAATCAGGTGATTTGTAGAGGAAAAAAGAAGCCAAACAGGTTAAGTATGACTAAATAGTAAAAGACATGATCCTAAAGGAACAAAATGAGTTAGATATTCCTATTTTTCTTTTGTTTTCAATTATGTAAGAACTGGAGCTCCTTTTGTCCCTACAAAACCATTGAGAATAGGAAGCTAGTGGGATACATTGATCTCATGAAAGGTTGGGGTTCAATGCAAAACTTTACAGCTCGTAAGTATGAGTTGTTTTGACCTCATTTCACACATTTTAATCATGAGAATGGTAAGATCACAAAAAATAGAACAAGTTCACAGAGTTCTGAGGAATAATAAACTAATCAGAAAAATGCTCTTTCAAAAATAGCTCTTAAAAGCTAATAGCCAAACTAAAAGTAAAAATAGATGCACGAGGCTCTATTAATGAATACAGTCACAAAATGCAATCAGTTCCTGGTTCTGAAGATAAGTTGGGCTACGTGACATGCCTTTGACTCCTACAGCAGAGGCACCTGCAGCGGTGACATGAGGTTTAAGGTCCTCAGTTTTTAAATGAAAGTTTCCTTGTGCTAAAAAAAAAAAAAAAAAAAAAGCAACTTTACCATTTTAACTTCATCCAGGTCCAAGAGTATCCCAAGTCTGAGCCATCCTTAATATCTTGCAGCTCTATCACAACTTGGGCATTTTAACATTACCCCGTGTTATGGGAGGGCTTAAGGCTTATCTCATACAAGTCATGGAAAATAGCTGTGGGTTTGTTTGGTTGTTTTGTTTGCTGGGGGTTTTTTGTTTGGATTTTTTTAATGACAGAATAGATGCAAAGTTAAAGATTCTCAAGCTTTTATCAGTCATTAAAAGGGTTAAAGCCCTCAGAGACAACCACTAGGAATGTGAGAGAAACTAGTCATATGACTCATACAAAAAAAAAAAACCCTATTAAAAAGAGAAGTTCCTGCACACCCCTCGCCACTCCTGAAGAATGAGTTTATACTTCAAATCCAGATCTTTATTAATAAACAACCATAAATAGTAGGCCCACGGAAAGGTGTGTAAATGTCACCAGCAATATTTTTAGGATTTGGTTTCAGACACTTTAAAACACAAAATTCACACACATATTTTTTAAAATTAATGAAGACCAAAGGCTTTGTCTAAGAAAAACTCTAAGCAGATTAGAACTTGATTCTAGAGCCTTTGGCCCTATAAATAGCACATCCACGTGTTTTGTGGGTGGGACTAAGAAATGCTCTTTTCCTGTTGGGCTGAACTGGAGATGGGGCTTTTTTCTTTTTGCCTGCTTATCATCAGCCAATAAGCAACCCTTCCAAAAAACTGAGCTTCCTTTAGGCAGGTTAAATAAAGCCTAGTGGCCTCTTCACAGTTGCTACAAATTAGCAGTTTGGGGAGGTGATAAAGGGATGAATGGCCAAAATAGCTACACGTGTGAGGGAGGTTTTATTGTTTGGGTTTTTCAGGAAACTGTAATTGTAACAGAAGCAATTTCCCTTCAAGGTGATACAGTTCCCACTACTGCCAAATTCAAGAATCCTCATAGGAGAAAGGTGAGTATGCTCATAAGAGTGAAAATGTACAAATTGTAGCATGATCAACCTCTTTCTAGAATGTGTTCTGGAGAGTAACAATCAGCTGTGCTGGTTTATCATGGGCTGCATTTAAAGAGTGTGGTGAGATTCTCAAGGAGTCAGTGCTTTCTTTAAGCGTTTAATAAGGCAGCAAACCTGTCCTGAGGTTGTATTTGTGTGTGTCTTTGTCTTAAAGCACTGTATATTAAACATTTGGTCCATCTTCCATTTATTTTAATTTTTTTGTTCTCCTTGCTCAAACCTAAGCTTGAATATAAAAGATTGCAGTCAATTATATGAAATCTTGCAGTGTCACATGCATGAAGCCCCTTAAATTTGCTACAATAGGTGAGCACTTGTAGCTTCTCTCACCATTGCATTGTGATGCTTTTGTGGTATTTAACATTGATATTTTAGCACTTCCACATTTAATTCCCCTGATTTGCTCCAGATCTCACTGATGCTTAAAATATCATGGCTAAATTTACTCCAGAGATGTAACATCTCTGTATTAAGAGCATTGACAACAAGGCATCAAGTTTCAGACTGCTTCCCAGTTTGTGCTGAGAAATCTATTTGTGTCCCTGCATCTGTGCAGATCCCGTGCTCGCTGCCGGTTCCTCAGAACTTTGGGAGTAATTCCTTCTTGCGGTATCCAGGGAGCTCCAACATCCAGGGGCCATGTTGCTCAGCTCAGTCATTGTCTGGGTGCACTGACACCCATTTCAGAGCCTCCTGACTCTATTTTGTGTGACTGGCCCTGTGATTGAGATCACGTAATTACAATAATTAGGAAGCTCACCTCAGGATATTATCAGAGCAACCCACCCAAACCTAAGTCCATATGGTTTGAAATAGCTAATGAGTCAGTTAATGTGCTATGTCCAGGAGTAATGGACACTCAATATGGATGGCATGGAGACGTCATTTACCAAATTCATGACTGATTAAGGTTTTTCATGTAGACAGTTCTTGTATTTTGCATCGCACAGTGAGTTCAACCTATTAAAGGTGTTTACATGTTAAACAGAGCAGAGGAAAGCAGCTGAGACTTGTAAAAGGCAGGTAAGAAATTAGTCCTCTCTTTAAAGGAAATACAAAGGATTGGAGGTCTGGGAACTTTCATTTGAAATAGACAGATTATTTAAAAAGTGCTGTTAAAGTGTAGGAGATGACAGTGGCAATAGGTGACATTTGCTTTAGTGTAAAGTAGCCTGAATGAATGACTCTCACACTTCCAGAGGGGCTGCTTTAGCCTCTGGAACTTTAACACTCACCTTGCTACCGATCCCATGGAATTGTGCAGCCAGTTCTACACCCTGAACTCACCAGAATAGGAAACTTAATACCAGGAAGGCAAACTTCCGGGCAGCAAAAGCACTGAAAGCCCTGAAAAAGGTAAGAAGGGATGTCTGACTTTTGAAGTAGCTACAGAATCTGCCCAGTCAGGGTCAGGATTCCTCTCACTGAGGAATTATTTTAATTTTAAAATGCTGCTCTCTCATCATTTTCATGGCTGTTGGGATGAGATGTTACTCCCTGTTCCTATCACTGTAACTGCAAAGATGGTCAGACCCTGTGTGTGTTCTTCATCTCTTGGATGTCAGAGGTTTTATTGCTCATGCCTTTAGAAAGCAATTATTGCTGAGCACTGAAGAAAAAGTGTTTTCTTATCCATTTTTATTTTCTTTCAGAAATGTGTGAAGAGGTAATGTAAATTTATTGTTGCTGTGGGAATGGGTTGTATTTGCAGGGAGAGCAGAATGTCTAGTGCTGAGAGCAGAGAAAGGGGATCAGGAGGATTCCCCTTATGGGAGTAATTCCTGGAATCCTAATCCTGGTTCTGCTACTGCCTGACCTTGTAGGAATAATTTCATATTTGTTTCATTTTATCCCTGTGGAGCAGCCTGGGTAGCTTGGTTTGAGGCACTGTCATTCTCAGGTGTGTGTATTTTTGCCACAGCTGTTACTTGATGAGATGGTGCATATACATCACTCCACTCTTTCCATTTCTGAGATTATCCACATAAAGTTGTTCAAGAGGGGAAACTCATCTGTCATGGTATTCATTATTCACATATCAATGCTACTTTTTATGTATAAACTTAATTATGTTGATAGGATATATTAAATATGACTCATTTTACTGCAAGATTGATTTTTTTCCCCTGACCTCAGAATAAATATTGATCTTTGTGATCTTTAAATGTAGTGCAAAGGTTGTTATATTAATGGCATATTAATAGAAAGTAGCCCTGACCATGCAATATTAATATATTTGCATTGTTATTTCTCAGATGCCATCCAGAAAACAAGAGGCAGGGTGCCAATGCCTTCTTTCCCAGGAGAAATCAGGGAGCCATTGACTTTCCTGATTGTTGAGACTCCTTTCTGTTTGTTGTTGTGTTTTGGTTTTTTGGTTTGAGCTGTGTTTTGGGAGTTTTTTTAATTAAAAAATTAAAACCAGTGGCATGAAGTGGCAAATAGTTTGTATAATATATATATTAAAATAGGGGTGGGATGTGTTTGTGGCGTGCCCACGAAAGAGAGGCACTGTCCTAACCTGATAGTGCTTCACTTCCCACCACCAAGCAGTCAATTCCTTGTGCAGAAACACAGTTCTGGGAGCAGAAATGGGATGGTTTGGTGGTTTGGGGCTCTGATTTCAATAATCAGGACAGTAATTTTCTTAACAGCTCGTTTTTTAAAGCAGTTGTCTTATTCAAGTGAGGTTTTGCCCTGCTTGTGTGACTTTTTGTTTATTTTTTCCCCCTTCTCTTTTGTATTTGTTGTGACTTTTGCAAATCCAGGCTCGGAACTGCTGTTCTAATGGTTGGCTGAACCAAGACAGTCTGTTGGTTTTTAATACTCCCCACAGAATTGTATGTGAATTTTCTATAAATTTTGATTTGTAAGGAGCATGGATAAGAGGTTACACATTGAAATAACCTTTAAAGAATACTGTCTAGTTTCTATAGGTCCTGAGAAAGCAGTGTCCTGTTTAACTCAGTATCACTAATTTCATGAGCAACAAAACCAAAATAGAAGTCCCCTTAAACAACTGGCTGAAGAATATAAAGTTGTAAGGCACTGAAGTATTGATGTAAGAGAAAAAAACCCTAGAATTTCATGACACAAAATGTAAGTCTGTGCTTTTGGAAACTGCTGGTTTGAAGGAAAAAGAGGAGAAGCACAGATGGATCATGGGCTGGTAATGTGACTTTAGAAGTGAGGAAAAGTCAGGTTTGGTTCTAGGTTGTATCAAATTAAGTGGTTTTATTATGAAATACAGAATACTGTATAGACTGTATAGACTACCAGAATACTGAATTCATCTTTAAGGTCCTTGAGTGTTAAATCAAGAAAGTTGTCTCAAACAATGCAGAGGGCAATGATCATATCCAGTTTTTCTGTGGGAAGCAGAGCTAGATTATGACTGAATTGAGTGGAAGAGGAACCCAGGTGCTGGGAAACAGTTCTTTTAAGAAACAGATTTGATAAGAAGTTGTAAAGAAACTTCTTGCCAGAGGCAGAGTAAGCAAAATTATGTTTTCAGATGTTGCATGTGCTGAGGGATAGGTACATACTCCTTTGCATAAACAGTAAATACTAGGGAATTAATTAACTTGGTAGTAGCATTAAGAGCTGGGCAGAGGACAGAAACAGGATATTTGTTTTGTACCTTCAGAAATACCATGAAAGGTAATAATGAGGCTGAATTTATTATAAAGTGAATTATTTTATGACATGCAGGGCTACATTTTGCAATCAACCTGTCTCTCTCTGCTTCATGTTTTGAAGACCTATTGCTTCCATATACTTTCATCCCTTGCACAGGAAAAAAAGGAGCCAAGAACTGATGAGTTTGGAGATAATTTTGTCCTTTCCCCATAGGATTTTCTAGGAAAAGGAGAGATTTCAGCTCATTTAAACACTGTTATTAGTTTGGTGCTTCCAAAGCATTGAGACACAATAATGGTTTTGCACTATTCAAGTAAATTAAGACAATGACATTTAACAAGTGTTTCAGGAGCATCCTGGGCTGTTTGTCCCAGAAGTTTTCAAGGGAAAATCGAATTTGTTTACTTGTTGACTTAATCTGTTGATGAAAATGCATCTTTCTGCACTTTTCTGTGACTTCAGAAATTAGCAACTACATTTATCTGTTAGGGATATCAAAAGAAACAGTTAATGTCTGTTCCTGCATATGGTACTGTTAATTTGCTTGTTTGTGTGTCTGTCTGCTCTTTGCTTGTCTGCTTCTGTGTGTGATATTTCATTGGAGCACATGATTTGAAGAAGCTGACTGCCTGCTGTGGTGCTCATCCGATATAAATTCTACATTAAATGACAAATTTTAGACCTATCAGAGACAGAAGACTAAGTCCATCCTTTGAAATCCTATTTGTATTATTACTTTCTAATGAATTCTGTGCTACAGCAGGTGTCAAATAATATCTGTTGTTTTGCAATCGAGTATGAATAGAAGATGTATTGCTATTGCAAATGAATCTAATATGAATCTAATGAGCAGTAATGAGCAACTGTTTTGTCATTATTGAGGCAACCACTGTGATGCTAATAAACTCTCATTTCTGCTCCTTAGAAAAAAGCACTGACCAGGATTTATAACATGGCCTTAATGTCCCAAAAGCCTGAGGCAAAAGAGAAGAGTGGAACCCCTAAACTGAGCATAATTTAGTAATTTTCTGTGTGGCAGGCTTCTTATTTTCTCTTATTAAACGAAACCTGGTTTAAGTCTTTCAAGCTTTCTTACATTTGAAAGGAAAAAGATGAAGACTGAGTGTCTATTAAAGAAACATAAAGTGAAGAAGATGGGCATTCTGCCTTAATTTTCTTTAACATAAGTACACTAATTCCATACTTCTATACTTGGCAGTGCTTTTGTAATGATAAAGGCAACTGTGTGCAACAGTTTTAAAAGCAGTCACTTTAAAAGTAACAGGCCATTAAATCAATGTAGAACTATAATACATTTTGAGGGAACTATCACAACTCCATTTTAATTGGAACTTCATTTTTTATATATTTTTAAATTTTTTTTCACTGTGTGTGGATCATAGGACTGCTGAATAAACAGAAATACTTTTGATGCAATAGAATCAATAGCTTTCTCCATAACTGAAATGTAAACGAGTTCTGACTCCTGTGTTCCTCTGCCTTTTCCAAGAATAAATAATACATAGAATGATACATAAAGCTGTGTAAGAGGGACAGCTGGGTCCATGGTGCTTATAAGTGGAGCCCAGGAAAACCAGTCTGCACTGCTTTTCTAAAAGCTGAGTACTATCCTTCTATCAAAAAATAATGCTTCTGTGTATAGAGTCTTCCTGGAGCCATCTCCCTGTGCAATAAATGCACTGTGGAGATTCATTTCAGCGCTTCATTTGGAGGCCTGAACTGTTCTGGGTAGGGTGCAGCTGTTTGGTTTACTACAGTACACTCCAGACTTGCTTTAACTGCTGGATGGAGACTGGATTGCCAATATTTAAGGTATTATATAGACCCAGCAGTGAAACTGTGAATTCCTGAGCAATCCAGGGGGTGGGCATTAGGACAAGTTACAGCAGTCATCTCTCAAAGTTGCAAATAGGGTGTCAGAGGTTGTAGGAAAGCCATAAACTGTTCCTTCTGTGCTGGGGCAGTCAAAGGACTTGTGGCCCCCTGAGCAGGAGCTTGCAGTAGTTCTCATTTACTGACATTCCAGTTCCATTTTGATGCCTAAGGAGGGAGAGGAGGAAGGGGGTTAGGCTTTCTATCAGCCACTCTGCCAATGCTCTGCTGTTATCTGGATGGGCTGTCACATTCAGCTTCTCTGCCCATCATCGGCAACATGTGGATCAGATTCACTCACCTTTAGGTAAATTACAGGGTTATTTTTCAGTAGTGCTTGATGTGCAGAGTTGAAAAAGACAACTCAGCTTTACAGCATCAGTATTGTAGAACTCACCAGGAAATACCTTTCTACATACATTCACTCCAAAATTCACGTGGCTTCATTCACTCCAAGTGGAATTACATCTACTAGTCCACAATTTGTTTGTACCACAAACCAAGGCACGATAAGGGGAGACAATGAGGAGCTTTGCTTTAAAAGTATAACCCAAATACTGGTGGAGATAGATCCCTAGTTTAGAAGGAAAGGGGAAGCAAGAACAAGTCCAGATACAAGAATTACTATTAAACCACCATCTCCAGACAGGAGAGTCTGTGAGTTGCACATGATTATAAAAGGACTGTGGTTATAAAGATTTTGGATGAAATATCCAATTTCTTTGTGCATTAGGGTGTAATGTTCTATGCTAATGTCTTTATCGGGGATTTGATTCCTTAGATGATACATAAATTTTTGTGATACAGCCCATCCAATGAAGGGTTTTGCATTGCTTATGGAATTAATTGTACCATACATACAAGTAACAGTTCTAAGGAGTAAATTAATATTGCATAGAAGTTCAAGACTATTTATATTTCACGGTGGTAACATTTGGTACAATTTCACAAAATCATGAAAGTTAGGCCAAAACAAATCCTTTGAGGTCATCTGGTCTAACACCAGTACACAAAGCAGGACCAGTTCTGAGGCTTTATTAGTCTTCAAAGCTAAAGCAGATTGCTCAAGGCCAGAGCTTTCCTGTCATTTAAAAGCTGTAACAGTTTGTTATTGAATGTCTGGCAGTTTTATAACAATTTACATTTTTCCTGATTGCTTTCATCTGCACTAATAACAGACGTATGTTACAGTGGCATCCACAGGTCTTTGTTAGGATTGGATCTTTCCTGCAGAAAACATGGCAGAAACAGGGAGGTGGAAGGGTCAGCTTTTTGAAGTGTAGTTTATGACCCCAAGGTAGGGATGTTTTGGGGTAGTAGAAGCCATCTTTCTGTTACTTTTTTTGTACAGTGCCTTGTAGACAATCTCTGCTTTCTGGATTCATGACCCATCTCTATATGCTAATGAAAGGACTACAAAATTTACTGCCAGAGGCAGTTAAGTACTGAGGGGCTGTTCATCTGACAGTCTTTTTTTTTGTGCTGATAGATTTTGCTCCCACAGAAAAGCAAAGCAGTTAATAACTCTGAAGCCAGCTTGTTATGGAATTGCCGAGTAGGAGAAAGTTGGGCTGAATGTTTCCTTAGACACTACCACATTTGAAGGTCAGTAAGGAGCTGTGCAGTGGCCATTCTTGTGCTCTCTGGCCATAATTCTGGCAGCTCTAGACATTTCTTTGAGGTGTCCCATCCCTTCTGAAGTGTTGGAATAAAGTAGAGATGTTTGATGTGTGAGGTCGAAGGGGGTTTGAGCAGTCAAATACTCAGAAGAGAGTCCAAGTGGCAGCAGCATTCCCAGAGACGAGAAGATTAGATGAGAATGGAGAGAGTTGGCAGCAAGGGAGCAAAGGAGAACTTGTTGTAGTTTGTATGCACTGTGCAAAAATCCCAAGAGGCATCATCATGAGTGTGGATTACACAACTCTCTCCTGGGCAGGGGCTGGGATAGAGAGCAGATGTTCAAGGCTCTGTGTTGTTCACCTTGCAGCCAGAGTCACAGAGTGGCCTGTGGGGGGTACCCAGAGTGGTTGGGTAGGAAGGGGCTTGCTGCTGCTATTGGGAACAGACGGGTTTGGGAAGCAGATGTTGTTTAGATCATCTTGGAATTCTTTAGTGATGCAGGGAACTTTCCAGCAGCGCTACCAATGGCGCACAGACCATCGTGCTGACTGCGCTGTTTGCAACAGTGCCATGCTCCACCTAGAAAACCTCACCAAGAGGATAAAAGCAACTCCAAAATAAAGCACTGTAACTGAAATAACTAGAAATTCAGCTGAGATGACTATGATTTTTCTACTTGTCTGAGATGAAACTGTCTCGTGTAAGTGTCTGTCCCTGACATTGTCATTACATCACTACAATGACCTACTATAATTGAGTGGTTCATCAGATCGAGCCTTTATGGAAAGTAGATTGCCATGGGAAGGCATTTGAGGAAATCCCTTAAGGATATAAATATCACTTGCAGGAATCCAGGGGCATGTCTTTAGGAAAAGAAAAAAGATTTCCTTCCAAGAATCGGAGTCGTCATATGCTACTACTTTTAACATAAATAATGAAACAGCTGTTTAGTGCAACCATTGAAAGCTTGTACTGTAGCTTTGTTTATGCACACCAAACCCCAGAGAGTCTCCAGAGACATCCTTCTCCTTGATTATGGCTCTCTTCTCCGTTCTGCTTCTTCCTGAGTAAGTGTCAAAAACAAATTAATCAAAAGGTCATTAAGCTCTAATAATCTATCCCAGTCCATTCCCTTTTCCACACAGAATAGAATCACAGAATCATTTCGGTTGGAAAAGACCCTGAAGATCATCAAGTCCAACCATTCCTCCGGTACTGCCAAGTCCACCACTAAACCACATCCCTGAGCTCCACATTTACAGGGTCTTTCAAATCCCTCCAGGGATGGCAAATCCACCCCTTCCCTGGGCAGCCTGTTCAGTGCTTGACAATCCTTTCAGTGATAAAATTTTTCCTAATATCCAATTGAAACCTCCCCTGGTGCAGCCTGGATCTCATCCGGTCTGGACTGAGAAGTAGTCTCTCACTTTTTCTGTGTTAAAGAGCTGACCCTAGTCTTTCAGAGTGAAGGGCACCTGAATCCAAATGAGAGAGACAATATGCATAAAGAAAATGGAGTTACATTCCCTATTCTAATAGGTGGCAGAAAATCTATAAAGGAGCTCTTTGTAAATGTGTTCCCAAGGCAAGTAAAGGAGCAATAATGCAGCCAAGGTAAATGCTACCCACACAGCACAGGAGCCTGCAGTGTACTAACATTAGAGAAGGGCTATGTGTACTGTGCAGCATGCTAAGAACATATGGATAAGGAGCACCACAACCAAAAGAAGGCCATTCCAGATGAATTTCAAGTCCCAGGATAGGGAGAGAGGAAGTAAATCTATACCTCAGCATTCCAAAACTGGGGTGACTTTAAAATGTCTAGAAACCATTTTGGTTTGCTTTGTGTACTGACTGTGAAATAAGAAGTATGGAAGATTTGCGGGGTCTTGTGAAATGAATATCTTTCTTAGGGTCTATAAAAATAATCTTTTTTTCGAGTCAATTCCTATCAGCTCTTGCATCCTACCATGTTTTGGCAGGCCACAAACTGGGCCCCATTAAGTAGGTTGGGTGTGGAAATAGAGGATTTTACAGGTTGTGTTTATTAGAATGGATGATCACAGTGGCTGTCACAACCTTCACATATCTCTGGAATTTCTAAGCCTTTCAACTGTACACATTGTATTGTTAATCAGAAATATGCATTGTTTTTGGTTTCACAGCAGTTGTGCTCAGTAGTTTAACACAGTTTTGTAATCCAAAAAGAAATCTGTTCAGTCTGTATTGCTGCTCTGCAGAAGGTACTTGTTCCCTACAATTAGATGAACTGGAATTGCTTAATTTTCACAGTACTTTCTTTCTGTTTCTAAGTTTTCAAGGTTTCCCTCAAGCTATCAATGATCTTGTCATTCTCTAGCTCTCATGTGCTTTGTTCCTTGGCTCTATAGTGGAGTTTCACTGTGGCTTTTAAATCTCTTTTTTAATAGCTAAATGCACAAGGGAGTGAGGTTCATTCCTAGTTCTTGTGAGGTATTTATTGTCCCCAGTTATTCTGTGCTAGTACTGGCTTATTTTTTTGGCAAAAGGGAAGGTAAGATAATTCCAAACACCCTCTCTGAGCACTCCTGTATTTGTTGACTCCTCAATACTGTGATGCTTTTGTATTTGTCTAATGCAAGGCTTTAATTTCATCAGCGTTCCTGTGCACCCTTCCTGATTAAATAAGAGTGAGTGCTTGGTAAGTGCCCAGATCACCTTTGATCTGTTTTGAGAATGGCCTCTCTGGAGGGTCTTGGCAGCACCGAGCAAAAACTTGGTGTCAGCCCATGGCAGAAGTATTGCCTTGGCCTGTGGAAGCCCTCCTGCTCCCGTGGCTGTGCTCATCTCCTTTAGCGAGCAGTTGCTGTCAGTGCAGAGCCTTAATGGAGCTGTGCCTGGGATTCCTGATGAGCCCCACCGGGGACTGCACTGCAGCTCTCCAAGGAATTGCCTTCCTCAGCTGAGCTCTGTCCTTCTGGAGCCACACTGCCCTCCGTGACACAGCGGGTGTGTGGCGCTGTAATGCAGCTCTCCGAGGCAGAGTGGTGGGAAAGTCATTATCATTTCCAGTTGGGAAAGACACAACTCAGGTGTCTGAGTGTTAAAAGATTTATGTTCTTTTCATCAGCCAGCCCGGGATGTTTTGTACAAGGCCATTTGGGAAAGTTCAAGGGTAACTCGATTTTTAAAGTTTTGTTGTTATAGCAAGGAGAGATCTTTTTCCTGATGGAAAAAGAAAAATTACTGGCATAATAATAGCTTTTTTTGAAAAAGAACTTTTAAGGGAAGGAGGAGTTTTATGGATTAGGCAAGAGGTCATTTCTAAACAGAGAAAGCGTAAAAGCCACCTTCCAACTGAACTCTGTAGCTGGGGACAAAACAGCTTAATGAGACTATTGCAAGCAATAATCACGGGGATAAAGACACAGGCTGAGCCTCTGGAGAAGGTGCTAGTGACAGTCATCCACCTCCTGATTCGTGCAGTGAAATCCAGGGAACAAAAGGCGAAGGACATGAGAGTGTAGTAAGTGGGAAAAGGGTAATAGATATTTTACATCCCAGGTTTAGAGAGATTGTAAAAAGAGAAGTAAAAGAGAATCAGGAAAGAACCAACCGGCTTACATCTTTTTGGGCAGGAATGTTTGAGAGTTCTGTAACTTCAAAAAACTTTATTTTCAATGTCTTGGGATGATTTTTCATTTATTTTCCTGAGGGCTCCCCAAGATGTATTTTTAAGGTGCGATGCATAAACAAAATCTTATTTGCAGTTTCTCTTTCCAGCTTTAAAGTGAAAACATTGTAATAAATGCAGAATACATGCAAAACATCTGTCAGAACCTGGCATTATTTCCTCTTTATAGCTCAGAGTGGGCTTTCATTAATTGATTGTAAAATGAAAATATCAAAAAGCTTGTTCAAAATGCGCAGTAAAACCCATAAATGCTTAAAGAAAGGGCTGTGTTTATAAGTGTGGTTTTCATGCTGATACTTGAATAAGTCAAGGAACACAAGCAGATGAAACAGAAATACAGGCAAAGAATTGAAAAGTCCAAGCTCAGTGCATTATTCTTCTGCTGCACTTCACAGTTTTATTCTTCTGTTAAAACACACAACAAGACTTTCAGGTTTGGGGGTTTTATTTTTAAAAAACAACTCCTGTGTTATAATGGGCTATGAACTGGTATGGGATGGAGTGTCCCAAGTGACACACGGTGCTCATATATGAAGTCATTTGAAGGTTTTGCCGCTTTGCAAAAAAAGCAGAAGCTTTGTAGTTTATGCATCAAACTACTGAGGTGCAAGTCTTTTGTCTGCAGCAGGCTGAAGATTATGGATTATCATAAAAAGGAAGGGGAAAAAACCTGGTAAAGGACTTTTGCAAGGGGAAGCAGTTAAAAGGAGAGTACGAGCACGTGCTTTTTCTGGTGTGATCACAGTATTGAAGTTACTCCCAGAGTTTAAGTGTAATTCAAACAAATCTCAGGTCTCTGCTTTGCTGAGGTACCAGAGACAATTACTCTCATGACATAATTAATGAATATTTGGCAGTGTGAGGTAGCAAAGGGAACCAAACAAACTCACCTTTATTAGTATTTGGATTTTCATCTGTTTCACAGATGCCTGTCCAAGATATATAATAACCATTCCTAAGAATTTGGTTTTTTTCACAGGACATTTGTATGTGTGGGGTTTTGTTGTTGCAGTTGCGTTTTTATTTTGTTTTGTTTTAATTAAATCAATGATCTTCAAGAAAAGCAGCAAACCAGAAGCCTGTCTTAAAGTGCATTTGCTTTGTGTTTTTGAAATAGTCAATGCAGTAGTGACAAATCACGATTTCTAGATAAGAAAGAAAGTGTTTAAAACATATTTAAATATTATATTTTTATATCTTAATTCATGGAAGTGTATCTTCTGTGACAGATATGTATGTAATATTTCAACCCACTACAAAAACAGCTTTTCACAGATAGAGTTTAATTTTTTTTTTAAATCAGGTGAAAATTGTTCCAACTATTTTGCTTTCTCCTCTGGTTTTTACCCCTTGTTAAATTGTTGTGTAAGGTTTATAATTGTTAATGATTTGTCATTTCTCTATAATTCTGAACAAACCCACTGAGTAAATTGTAATATAGAATAATTTGAGTTTAGTTCAGGTTTGTGTAACATCTAAAGAATCCATTCATTCTAGTATTATGAAAACTTACTTTATTAAACAAAGGGAAGCTTTCCTGCACAACTTACTCTTGTGAAAGATTTCTAAGATTCATCCAAGCATTTTTGCCAACAAGACCTTCTTATTATACATTCACATGATAGGCAGTTACCTGCAATGGCACGTTTGAAAGTTAGAATTTGCAAATTCTAATCCTAGCGGAAGTGTAGACTGAAGGTATCCACAGCTTCTTGCCATGTTCAAATGTCTTATTGTATGTGTTAGTCTAAAGATCTTCTGTGACCATGTCATAAAACTTACTGCCTATTTTATGGACTTATGGAATTTGAGGAAAAATGGTGCTTCTTGTTGAGTCCTGCCGTCTCCATGGACGTGGAGCATCCTGTGCTCTTTGCAGATGAACAGAATATCTTGGAGGAGGAACACAGCTCTATGGCCAGTTCTGCCTTCTAACCAGAATAAATTCTTAAGACTATTGAGCTTTTGCGTAACTGCTCAGAGAAGAAAATACAGGATTTTGTGTATTTTTCCTCAGCCCGGCTTGCCAGAATTACCTATTTAAACTTTTGAATTGGTTACTTTCACTACCGGCTTTCTGCACAGAGACATTGGGTTTTGTGCCCACATAAGCAATCATGTTTCCATCAAAGGAGCTGGAGTTCCTGCCAGTCCCTTGTGGGGCAGAAGTATCTCTGTTTTCACTTTCCATGTGGACATGGAGTCGTGTTCTTCCAGAGTCCCACGGGAAACCAGTATCAAAGACCAGAACAGATGTGTATGGACAGTCATAAATGTATGGACCTTCCCTTCCCTGTGTGTTTTTCTGCCAGCATTTTCACCTTCTGCTTCCCTTGCTTTTCCCTTCCCATTGCACTCTTCTTGGAAAAGCCCCATCTTGCCCCTCAGTTATTCCTTTTCAGACCACTCCACACTCTTCATTTCTTTGCAGGAAAGCTCTGCAGTTTCATATTCTTCTGAGCATTAGTTCTTCTGTAAGTTGCAGTGCTGCTTCGTTGTGCTGTGAGATCCAGCTGGGGACAGCTGTGCTGGTTCTTCTCTGCTCCCAAATGCAGAGCATTGTCCTCTGGCTGGAATAGAGCTGCAGGGAAATAGGATTCAGGCTTAGGAGTGTCAAAGCAGCAGCAGGAGCAGAGTGACAGCACTGGCACATGTTGGCTCTCACCAGATGTAGCACTGCAGCATGAAAGCTTTACATGTTGTAAAGACACCAGTAATATGCCGAAGTTTAGGGCTTTTCTGAACTTAGAAAGCAAAACACAAATAAAAACTCAGCTGAACAAAAGCTGAGTGTATTAAAGAAGTGTGTTAGTTCCAGGTTCTGTAAAAAAGAAGCTGCTTTGGAATAAATCTGACCTGACAGTGACCTTCAGAATAGACTGATCTTCCCAAAGGAGCTTCCTAATTTGTACCTATAATGAACACATCATCTATATAACCCATTCCTGTATTTGAACTACGCCATGTTTGTTCCATTATATGATGAAATACAGATGTTTTTCCAGACACACCAGGAAGCTATTTCTAAATCATCTTTTGCCCCACTGCTGACTAAATAAAGTGATTCCAGGCTTTCAAGATTTAAAACAGGTTCCTCTCTAAACAGTTGTTGAGGGTTGCTTTATAGTCCCTGTAACCGCAGAGAGAGTCCTGCTATTTCACAGGATCCTTGCCCAGCACATGTCGAAAATTACAGAGTTAATAGCTAACAGTAACCATTTTCTCCCACAGCTTTCAGAAGCTTTATTCTGTACTGGAGTGTGCACAGTCCTCATGCTGACAAAGAATCTGAAGCCTGTCCCTTTCTAACCATATGGTCCTTATGTTCCTTCTAGCAAGGCAAAACCCCCCTCTTACATAGGCTTGTTTCCCTGGATGGTTTTCACAGGGGCAGCCTTGAAAAATCTCAGAGAATGGAGCCACACCACCTCTAAAGAGAAAACTGGGACTAACTTCACCTGTGGGTGGTTACCTGGAGCAACAAATTTCTGTGATTAGCAGAGAGTTCTGGCTTTGTGAGCTATTCTGTCCACACAGAAATGTGTTGGTGACTTCTCCAGCTGAATGTTGATAATCCCATTCTCATTATTTTTTCTTCCTTCACTCTTCTGTCAGAGACTGCCTGAGCCAGCCAGTTGCAATGAAGTGATGCCTAAAGACAACTTAATGTTGTGCCATTCCACTTCTCAGGGATATCTTGATATACCCTGGTGAAATTTGAAAAGCAAATTAGTTCTCCTGGATTGTTTAGGCCAGATCTCCTAAACTGCTACAAAGGGCAGTTGTTCCCTTCAAAAGTACCAAAACATACCTCTCTCTCTCTCTCTCTCTCTCTCTCTCTCTCTCTCTCTGGCAGCAAAAGGAGCAGTAGGGTAAATTTTCCTGACCTGAATTTGTGCTAATTCTGTACCATTTCTCTATGTCTCCCCATTCTGGGATAGAGCAATGGCTTTCAGTTTCCAAGGCTCTGGTGATCTTCCTTCTGGCATTCCAAAATCATGTGGCCTTATGTGGATGACAGTGATGAGAGGTGAGAAGTGTGAAATCACTAAACCTAAAAAAGACAAAACTTGAAGGAATGAATTAGTGAATTGATAATCTTGTATTTTGCATGATTTTTATGTGATACATCAGGGAAATAAATTAATGAAATAATAAAAAATCTAATTAGATCAAATCCAAAAGGTTATACAATGATTTTCAAAGTTTGTTCCCTAAAATGGTGACTGAGAAAGTCAAATTTAAAATAAGTGATACCCCTATCAACAATTTCTTAGACTAAGTTTTGTGCAAGCACAACATCAAATGACCCATTTTTGGTGCTAGCCAAGTTTTCTTTTAGAAAGTATCACAATAGGAATTTTCTCTTCAAGTACTCTTTCCACCAGAACTTCTCAGTTAATTCGCCCTGACTACACTGACAGGTTGGCGATCTTTTAAACCACATTTATTATTGAGACAGTTACTGTTCAGAACATTTTACTGATTAATACACAACAAAACATAAACGGATGTCCTATTCTATATCGATAAGACTGTACAAGGTTTTTATTTTTAAAGGTTTTTTTTTTTTGTGGTAGCATTGCTCCCCCAGAAATTACAGGCATGTGAAAGTGGAAGAGGAGGGGCCGAGGTACTGGACTGTAAATGACTCTTTCAAACTGCCAATTCAAAGGTCTCAGTAAAAACAAGCAGATCCCAGTGCATGGGGCATGAACAAAGCCTGCCTTTGGTATATAATCTAACACTTTCTGAGCTTCAACAGCATTAAGGCTCAAGTTTGCTGTCTCCTGATAAGGCTGCCACCACATGCCCTGAGCTGAGACAGCCCCTCACCAAATTGTTGCGGGGAATAACGAAGCGTATGGTCATCAGCTCCTACCATATTTTCCTCGCAACACCATCAGCAAGCAGATGCTTTATGTAATCAGAAATTCCTGCTTACTAACAGAGAAATCACAAATATGACACATTGCCCAACATTTGGGCTGGGTTTTTTTGCCTTTTTTTTTTTTTATTATGGGATGGCTACAGGAATTTTAAATATGTTGTATAAAACTAATGAGTAAGGCTGTCTTCTGTAACTTTCCTGAGGACACTGAGTCTCCCCAGTCACCATTTCCAGGCCTTTTCTCCTGTCTCATTAAACCAAGAATTCATATATGTAACTTGCTTTTTTTAAAAAAATATTTCAACTGTATTTGCCCCACATGATAAAATATGTCTTTGTAGAGGTTTTTCCATCACTAATAAGATCAACTCAGTTGGTTTTCAGAATTCTTTTGAAGGACCAAATGCAAACTGCCACCAGGCACAGAGTAGGTTAATATCAGACATCCTCTTGTACTCTCCAGCTTATTTTAAAGTTGGCCAGTGAGGTGGGAGTCATTGATTGCAGAATCCTGATGTTCTACGGTCTCTTAGGATCAGGAAGTTAGACACTTCCCTCTTCAGGGTGACAAATGTTGATTGTTAAGAGCATTTAAACATTGTGTAGAACTGTGGTTTGATCCACTAAGGATATGCAGGAATAGGAAAAAAAAAAAAGGTTTATCAGAGTTTTATCAGTTACAAAAAGCTGCTTTTTCAAGCATATCTTGAAAAGCCCAGGCAAACGTGACCCTCAGCATATGACTCTCACCTTCCCTTGGGTCCCCGTGAGACACACCAAATTTCAAGGCAATTTGAGCAAGTATGTGGATTTTAGAGCACTTAAAGTGTCGACCTTTAAACAGAAATAGGTACTCAACCTTGGAGAGCCTGCACTCCCTGATAATTAACAGAAGGATTTAGTCTTTAAATTGTATTGTGGGAATGTAAAAGCTCTTTGTTGATATTATTAAAATTGAATTCTTGAGTTATGTGAGATTTAAATTCTGCTCTTACAGATCCTAATGAGTAACACTGCTTAAAATATATCAGAGCAGAGCTCTCCTTGAGTATCTTTGCCTCCCGTATTCTGGAACTGTCAGAAAATGCTAAGATGCACTTCATGGTGTTTCCTCAGAAATCATTTGTATTTCCTGAGGAAAATGTTTCCAACATGTTCGTTTTGTTGCTTTGTTCTCCCATACACCCCATCTGGTCAGATGCTGGTGTGTGTTATGGTGGCACCAAGGAGTTTCAGCAGACATCAGGTCCTTACAGTGGTAATGCTGCAAAAAAACCCTCAACCCCAAACCACTGACAATGAAAGTATAAGTGCAGATAAAAATATATCGTGACAGGAAAAACAGAAACAGCAAGAGAATTGGTGGCAGAGGTAGAAGAATTCAGCTCTTGTTTTCATACCTGTGTACCTCAACATCTTTCCATAGATATGCACGAGTGCTCTGGAGTCAGAAAGGTTCACTAATTTGATATTCTAGCAATAATCACAACTCCTTCCCTTATTACTATCTAGTACCTTGCACCTTTTTTTAGCCCAGTTTCAAACCTTTCTGAGAACTGGGACAAGGTGTTTAGCAATGCTTCTTTTATCCTGCTCGATCTCTCAAATCAGACAGCCAGCTGGATTCTGTGGTCTTTTCAAGAATGTGCTGGTTGTAGTCCAAACTGTAAGACTTTCAAACAGCAGGTTGTTTTCTCCAGTTCTGGAGACAGACTCACAGTTGGTGTAAGCGGCCATAGAACTTCTTTTCTGTCACCTACTTCTGTCTTTTTTCATTGCCAATTCATCTGCAAAGCCCTCTTCTCATGGAGAATGCAACGTGTTAAAGATGCTCACGTGAACCTACCCTTTGCATGAGTGAGCCCCAGTTCTTCCCCTACAATGGATCTGCTTTTGTGCACTTGTGTTGGGTGCAGCCCAGCCCTTCCTCACTCCTGCATTTGTCATTCCAGCACTGGTTTATTTTTTCTTGCCTGTCATTAATACAAATGTGGATGAGTGTGGGCCCACCTCAGAACCTTCTGGCTCCCCAGTAGGTAGCAACATGCCGGGTTGAAATGTGTCAAGTAGCTGTCATTCCTCTTTGCTTGCAGACCTTCAAGCAACATCTTTCACTACCTCTGGCAGGGTGTTTCCTACAAGCTATCCTGAAAAATTAATATCTAGTTTCTTGGACAGGGGGACTGTGACATAGATGTATTAAATAATTCTAGCAAGAGCTTTTTGTGTGCCATTTTTGTGGGTGTGTTAATACAACCATCACAGATATAGTCTGGGCTGCTTTTGCATTTTGTAGAAGCCTTGTTGCTTGTTGTTCATCATTTTTTTATTTCATCATAAATTCCCGTGTCTTTAATGGTTATTGAAGATGAAAATATGGATTCAAAGTTGCATAGTTAATGCCACAAGTCTCTGTGTGAGTGTATGTGATGATCCATGTGCACTTATGTAAAAAAATCAGATTTCTAATTTGATTTTATCTCCTTTATCCTAGTCAATTCAGGTAGTGCATTACCATCAAAAACAGGAACAAACCAGTAGAAAGCAAGTGATGTCTACCTTGTTTTCTCCAGTGAGAGCTCACTGTTCCAGAACAAAAGCAGCAGGTTTTCATTCATTAAAAGAAGTAAATATAAACTGAACAAGATACATTTGCATGATTTAATTGAAATTATACACATTTAAACCACAAATAATCGAAGTATAGTTAATGTTTTAAAGCAGTTAATATTATAAATAATTTAACTGAATTCACAGGCACATTTCTGTGTTAAAATTGCCAAGCTTCAGTAACTTGAGTATTTTTTCATAGTTGTTCTAAGCATGTCTTAGAAGATTTCCTTAGCTTGAAAAGAGCTGTGGAAAGAAAAACCCTTCAGCCTGTTGGCTTGACATTGGAGACACAAATTTGAATATCACATCAGACAAGCTAACTTCTTACTGGTCTGTCACCCCTGGCAAGTTCTTTGTCTTCTAAAATGTAGGTGTTTTGGGATGTGGAAAATTACCTTGTCTGTACTTTTCATGGCCATGTGGTATTAAAAGACAGTAAAAGTAGACAACTAACAAGGGAACATCTTTACAAGAGGGCAGAGAAGCATTTAGACCTGTGGGAGATGACTCTTTCCCCCTCTCTCTTTTTTTCTTGCGCACACACACAGCCACACACAACCCAAGACGTGAGTGATCAATGCTCCTGCTGGGCCAGGCTCCTGCTGCAATCACAAACGAGCTCTAACAAAGCAGCTGCTTCCGTGGCCTCCTGCAGCAGCTCCTCAGGACAGGGCGAGCACCTCCTCCTAAAACCACGGCTTGTTTGCATCCTAACTGAACAGCATTAAAGGGGGAAATGGGAATTCAGAGCTGCCAGCTACAGGATCTCCGCTAGCAGCTCACCAATAAGGCCCAGTACGGACCCGCAGAGCCTCTGGATAAATTGTATTTTCTAAGGGTTAATTAAGCTGTCTTGAGCTTCTGCATGAAGGGGAACAAACTGGCACTTGCAGCGTTTTCTGAAACCTGCTGTCGACATTACAGTCCCTGCTGCTTTTAGCTGTATCGATCCGATGCCTGACCTGTGAAATCCTTGATGGCTGCTAACACTGGAAGCTTACTGGAGCTTTCCAAGGGAGCTTCAGGACAGCTTGTGTAGTCAAGTACAATTACCTGTCCCTCCAGGAGAGCCAATTAGTTCACAAAGAGCTGGAGCAGAACAAATGTTTTGTGTGTGATTTAGAATCTTTAAAAAAAAAAAAAAAAAAGCTTTGTTCTGTCTCATTCTTTTGTTTCTAATTTTATGATTATTGCTCCGTTCATGACAATCCACACTGCATTTCCTCACATGTCTCATCAAGGACTACTTGGGCATGAGAAAACAGATTTATAGTTATTATTTTTTTAGCAGAAAAAAGCCTTATGTGCTATGCAAAAACCAGCCTTGGACATTTTAAATACCACACACCTAAAAGTAGAATGCTCACATACTGGATATTTTCAGAGCCTTAGATTAATGTGTTTAAAACACACAGCATATGTAGATATTTGTGCTGTAATTTTTATAGTACATCTATACATATATGTATATATAGTTATACACAGATCTCACTTTAAATTCTGGGGCTTGATTTTCTGAAAGTGAAAAGGCAGCAAGTGTTGTACCAAAAAACCAACCAAAAACCAGACCATAAGGAGTGGAAATTAAAGAGATCACTATCTATATTATAACTCAGTTAATGCAACAGTTAAAACTTTTAAAAGTAAAATAAAACACATTAAAAAAATAAAACTAAGATGTCATCTCTGTGATTCCAAATGACCTTACCCCTTGACTCAAGTTGTACAGGGCTAACAGAGCAGCATTGGCTCGGGAACAAACCTCTTCAATTAATTTGAACTAATAATTCAAATAAATAAGGACCCAATAATTTAGGTGGTCAGTTCCAGTGGACCAATTCCAAAATCTGCAATGTTCTACATATAAATCAGAATGTAGCAAAGGTGGCTGCCATAGGAAAATGCTGGATGTTATCAGCAGGTGGTGAGAAGTGTCCTGAGGTCAGTGATGATGAGTTTCATAAGTATTGCGCAGCTCCTGACCTGTTACTGAAAATGAAATCCTTGGAGTTTTGATTTTTTGGGGCGGGTTGGTTGTTTTTAATCTTCCTTTAGAAGAGTGGTAGGGAATAGTTCTCATTGGCTTCCTGTTTAGAGCTCAAGGTTCAGTGACATACCCATTACATCTGGATTCCTTGATTCCTGGAATCCCAAGAACTCTTGGTGTTGCTGTTCTGCTTGAGAAATGGCAGGAAGGGGAGTGAGACGAGACCTTTTCATTTCAGGTTCACTACTTTGATGGGGTGTGGGTCAGCAGTGATCAGAAGTTATTACTGCATCATGAGTGTTTTGGTTTGCAGTGTGAAATGAGAGGATGGGTTTGCAGCCCAATTCCTGGCTAAAGAATGCTCCTAGTGCAGAATCCAGCATTACAACTGACACTGAAGGACACTGCTTAGCAGCGAGAGCCATAGACCAGGCATGGAATGGGCATTGCAGGGGATTTATATCTTAGTGCTTTGTGCTTGTCCTTCCAGAGGAGCCTTGGAACACTGTGCTTCAGCAGTGGGGAGACATAACTTGCTGTTCCATTTACTGTACAAGTGTGTCTTGTATGGGATTTAGACTTCCATGCTGCCAGCTTGGCAGTTTGCACAGGTAGGGAAAAAACCCCAGGTTGATCCACTGGGCTGAAAACCGTAACTATTCTTTTTTTTTTTTTTNNNTAACCAGAGTAAACAGTAAAAAATCCTTCCCTTTTTTAACCAGAGTAAATTCTCATGTCGTTTGAGATGGAGCGTGTGAAAAAATAAATCCAAGAATGTCTCATGTTGAGGAACATTGTTCTTCCAATATGAAAATAGAAATTCATGGGCTGGATTGGAATTGTAAATGTGGCTGATTGACCTTCAAGGTGAGACTAGGTGTTCACCATTTGAAGGGACATTCACTGAGTTCAAAACATTTCCAACGTGGGTTTTGATTGAACTGGCAGTTCCCACAACCACACTGAGCCTTTGCTCTGATCAAATGGTCATTCAGGAAAAGAACCATGTGAACAAATTTTGTCTGGCTTCCACTGCATTGCCAGCATGCTGCACTAACTGCCAACAAATGCCAGTTCCTCTCTGTGTTAGGGCTTGTACAGTAACTGTGCTGAGCTATGAAATGATCAATTATTTATTTGAGAAGCTTAGCAAGTCTGAGTGGCATTTCTGTAACCTGAAGCTTCACAACAAAGAAATAAAACAATTTCTTCTACTGTCAGTGGCCGGTAGCCTTGCTTGCTGAGCTGCATGCTGGGCAGCCAGAAGAGGAATTGTAAGGGCACAATGCCATACATTTGCTTTGTTGGTGTAATTACTTGACAACACTGTCAATATTATCTGCCTCAGATGAAAAAGGATATTACTGTGAAAATCTCAACAATAACATTTAATGAAGCCTTACTCCGTTATTTGTTAAGGAGGCATCATAAATTCTATTGCAGCAAACCTTCAGAACAATTCCTTTACTTGGATTTCTCCCTCTCTTCCTTGGTGCTTCATAGGAAAGCTCCATGATGTGGTAGGCAGAAGTAAGGAATAAGGAGGAGGTGAGCACATGTGCTTCAGCTTTCCTTGCAGTTCAGTGATTTTTTTCCTCTGGGTCAGGGTTAAGCACAGGACAGCAGCGCTTCCAAACTGACTTGTGAGTAGGAGAAGCTGCAAAGAAGATGATCTTGTGAAGGGTTAGCAAAAGTAGTGTTACTATTATCTGTGTATGGGAGGGAAATATTTCGTGTGTTCTGGTAGCAGGGGAAATATTCTGCATAGGAACATTCAGGGTCCAGTCCTGGGGAGGTTCATTTGTGCCCCTTTAAGTTTTTGATTCACATCTGCCTTAGAAAAGGACAGCTTGTTAAGGAACAATAAGAAGCAATTGATACCGTAACGAGAACATTTTCTCTGGTTAGGTTTAGCTCCCTGATGCCTTTCTGCAGGGCTGTCTCAGGTGTCTGGTCCGTGAAAATTGAGGCATCCTACCCAGCCTGGCTGTATGCAGGGAGGGAGAAGTGCTGCCACTGTGCCTGGAGAAGCAGCAAAAGCACATGCAGAAATGATTTCTGTGGCTTGCAGGTGCAATAGGCTGCCTGTGCCCCATTGTGCTCCAGGACAGTGACTAAAGCAGACTGGTTTTATTCAGGAGCAGCGTGCTGAGCCTGAGGTTTTTTTCCCTGTACTGGGAGAGTCACTTAAGAAGACCCTGCATTCCTGTGAAATTGAGCACTTGCTTGTCAACAGTGTGGAACTGAAGGATTCTGATGCTGAGACGTGCAAAAAGTCAAATTTGGGTTGGTTGCCTGATAGAGGCCTTTCGTTGTGTGCTCATTCCCACACCAAGTCATGGGAAATCAGCAGGCAGCCTAGCCTGGAGGGTGAGCACTTCATCTTTTGGACTTATTCTTTTCTTACTCTTTCCCCCAGACTGGGTTTCTACCTGCAGGTCATACTTTCTTTTTCTAACATTTAAGCACTTAAGTCATCTTTTTATTCTTTTACTACAAGAAAGACACAAAAAAAAACCCCCAACCAACCTCAAACTCCTGTTTTTCTCTAATTGCAGCAGCAACTTTCATTTGAATATTTCAACTGACTAAGGAAATTTAACATGGTGCTGAATTGCTCTTGTGGAAGAAAAGTGTCTGTGAGCCACTAGAAGGGGTATTTGGGGAGTGTACACTTGGTACAGGCTTGCATTAAATTTGTAAAGCTTGTGCTAAGTTAGAAAGAAAAACCCCACTTAAGGTATAAATGCAGTATAAGCCAAAATACTTGCTAATGAAAAATTTTTGTTCATCCTTCTGCATTAAAATACTTTGGGCATTTTAAGTGCAGAGAGTACTTCATTGCACCTATCCACAACAATCACGTGCTTCATGGCCAGAGAGGTAGTCATGTTAAACAAAATAAAAATTCCTCCTGTTGTTTGCTTGCAGTGTCCCTACCCATTATTGCAACTATCCAGTGGACTTCATAAAAATATGGACTTGGGGAGATTATAACCATCCTTCAAACATCTCTGAAATGTCACTATCCACAAAACACTTGGGCTTTAATTGTTTGCAATGCCCGTCATAAAATGAACCTTTTAAAAATGAGTTTGGATTTCCCTTTTTGATGCAAGCAACATTTTTATGTTCTAAAAATAATAATAAAAAAAAGCTACAGCTTTGTCAGAAGTGCTGTGTTCCACTTTATGAACCCTGAAGTAATGGCTCTGCAAAAGTGTGTGCAGAAGTCTGTTAGTGACAGTGAAGACATTTGGTACCGATTGACTGGGAACTAAAGTGTCGTTCTCCCTCTCATACCAGCTTAAAGATAATATTCTATTTGAACGTCTGATTTGATTGATACATCTCAGCAGCAGGACACTTAGACTTTTATGTCAGAAAATGAAAATGAAATATTTTATGTCACTGAGCACAACAGCCTGGGATGCAGTAGTTAAAATCCAATGAAGTTCCAATCAATCCTGTAGTTACTAAAATACCTAGAATGTTGCATTTTTGTTCTGAGAGGGCTTCCAGGAAAATGTCATAAAGTTAAAATGGTGACTAGTCAGTATTTGTTCTTTTAAAGCTCTAAAATTTCCCAGCCTGCAAAGCTGCTAAATATAGACAAACAGTTGCATAAAAAGCAGCTTGGAATACAGGATATCCAACTCACTCTTTCTTCAGACTAAAAACTCAGTATTTTGCAACTATATTTGACCTAGTGATATTCAGTGATATATTTGAGCTAGTGATATATTTGAGCTAGTGATATTTGACCTAGTGATATTTGCCCCCTGTGTAATCAGGGCATCTGGTTTTAAAAAGTTTTTCCTCAAAATTCTATTAATCCAGAAAACATTTAACTTGAATAAATCCTCTCAGTGCTGGGGCAATCTTGGATTTTTTTTTTTTTTAACAGAAGAAAAATGTAAAGGTTGTTTCAACTTTTTACATGAGCTGCCTGTCTTGACAAGTTCTTAACTTCATTATATTGTGCCTCATTAGTACTTTAAAACCTGCTGAAGCTAAACTGCATCTTACTTGCCTATTAGTTCAACCTTAGGCCCATCAGTAGAGCATTACCCAATGTCTTGGGAACAATTAAGGCATGCCTTCCCTACCAAACAGTTTCTAAGTGGACAAAACATATTTAACTGTAGAGTTTGTGGCACACAGAATGGAAATGCAGTGAAAACTACTGGGAATATGCATTAATCCTAATGCTGAACAAGTTCCTAATAACTCACTTGAAACTCCTGGGGATACAGTATCAAGTATGTGCTCTCTAAATGCTACTAATGAAACATTTACAGTCTACAGTGATAAAAGGGAAATAGAGGAGTCTGTGGCCAGTTAAAGGGCTTCTTGAACAACACCCAGAATGCAAACGTAAGATGTATGTGATTATTGATCTTTTCAGCAAAAAGACTTTATGAATAATATTCATACCATACCATTAGAAGCTAAAGTAGCCTGGGAATGAAGCATCAGCAGGAGAGCAATTGATGGATTTAGACAGGTCAGACAATGTCATTCTAAAAGCAGCTAATCAATATGGACAAATGTGTCAGAAAGGTGATTTGAAAAATGACTTTATAATAAGGGAAGGAAAAAAAGCCAGGTTCCTTAGGTCCCAATTTTTCCTCTCTCAGAATTGCATATTATTGAAACAAGGTTGTTAACTGTTTCACATTTCCACAAGCAGCAGAAAGAAATGAAACTAAAAACCCACAAGGACAAAGGTGTAGTTTCACCCACTGACAAGGAGTAAATAGGCTGACACTGGAGGGATTTTGCCCAGTGTAGTTACTGGGGAGTCCCTGCTGCCCAGTTTAGCAGCTGGGCCGTGCAGTCCCACCTCATTTTGAATCCTCTTTCATTGGGTGAACTGAGCACCAGGATCTGTGTAGCATTTTGTGGAAGAGGGGTATTCCAGCACTCCTGAGGAGGCAGAACTTTTCTGACCTGGATTCTTTTTGGTCCGGTGGTTTGCCTCGCTGGCTTGGGTAGCTTTGTTCTCGTTCAAGTGGTCCAAAGTGGTCAGAGAGGTGTCACTCGATTTCCAGTTGGACCTGAGGAGCTGACTGCCACCCACTGGATGTTGGGAAGCTTTTGTCTGCCAGAGTACAAAGTGCACATCCCACTGAAGTGTGTTGTTGTTGCTCCTGTGGTTCACCATGGCCTATCAGCATGTGCTTCTCAGGGCTTGTTTAAGTCTAGACTCCCTTGGCCAAACTTCTACTGGCATCTGTTCTCTCCTAACCACAAAAAACATTTGTGACTAGTGCCGAGGGCTCCAGGTTAATGTTAAGTAACTGTTTCTTCTTCTGACAAAAACTTCCTGAGTGACTTATTGGGCACATAACCAAACCTGTCCTTTGCTGCAATTTCCCCACCAATAAAATCAGCTGAATTGTACTTCAGCACTTGAGAAGTTCATACTTATGAAATCCCCTGAGATACTCCAATGGAAGGAATAAAATAAAAAGTTTGTAAGTGCTTAGAGGTTTGTTATTATTTCTGCTTTTATCAAAAGTATGGCTGCCTTCAATTTATTTGTATCTCAAAATGCAGGAAAAATAGATCATTGAAAAGCAATGGATGTGAAAGTTTGGAACCAATTTCTTGTTCCTTTTATTCTCTGCTGTCTCAGAAAGCACTGTTAACTTCAGTTAAGCATCAGTCCCTCTAAAATTCTTGTTTAGCATCTTTCCCTCTGTTACTCCCCTCTCTTTGATCCAGTATTTAAATGTGTCAGCTAAGAAATGATGTTTTTTTCCCCAGAATGGCTTTTCTTTTTGAGGCCCATGTGTGACATGTCTCTTGAGCAGGAACTGTGGTTTCAGCATCCTGAAAGCATTGTTCCACATCTGAGCTGACTCTCACCGTGTCCCTGGAAGAGGAAATACTAACTTGGGTGTCATCAGTAACTTCTTGACAGAGTTTTTTATTACCCTTTGAAAACATTCTCACGTCAGGACTGAGGATGAATGTGGTCCCTTCCATGCCTGCAGAAAGGAGGGCTCTTGGGAAAGGTTGTCCATTGCCACCCTCTGGGCCTTCCAGGGAGGAATGAATGGAGTCATTGTAGCGCGGGACCATCTGGAAGCAATCGCAGGCAGGGGAAATAATGAGGAACAATGCAGTCAGATCCAGCTTTGGCTTGTGTAGGTACCAGGTCAAGAGATAGCAAATACATTGCATTGTGAAAAATAACGCAGGGCTGAGAAGTCCATTTGGGGATTATTGACTAACCAGGACATTTATAGAGTGCGCTGATGAGGAAAAGGATTTGGGGGGTTGCGGTGGGGCAGTAAATAAAACTCAGTCAAGACCTGATGTGTGTGGATGCTGATGCCATTGGACTTAATGGAGTGGAGATTGGCTCAAAGCTTTCCTTTTGCTGCATGTTTATGATTGCTGCTAGTTACCTGTTTATTCAGTTCTGAGTCTTGGTTTAAGGACTGAAAAGATTTACCTGTGGTGAGGTGCAGCTTATGCATGGCCTTGATTTTACTTTGGAGAACCGACCTTCAGCCTGGATCTGGGCTGGAGCTAAACCTCAGGGACAATCCCACAGCTCATAACTGAAACCTAATCCTTCTCCTCCACTTCTCCTTCCCCCTGATGACAGAGTTCAAGAGGTTTGGCATAAAGGCTCCCATTTCTCCTGTTACTGTTGGTAATTATTTAAATAACCCCAAATCCCACAAATGTGAATTATGAGATTGTCAGTTGTTGGTTGCATTAGGTCTGTGATCAAGTTCAGAGAAAAAGCCTTTAGGAATATCAGTTTTTCCTTCCATCTGTAGTCCTGCCTCTTTGGCATGGGTGCTCGCAGCAATTCCCACTAGGAGCAGAAGGTATTGAGTGGGGTTTTTTCCATCCCTTAACACCAATTCAGCAGCACAAGGTCAGTGCTGCTTTCCCTCTGGTTTTCCCACCTCAGGAGAATCACATCACTTAACACCAGTCCCCAGTGTTTAGAGCTACCAAGTCCCCAGTCCTGAAGCTCATCTTTGCTACTGAGAACAAAACAATATTCTCCCCATAACTCACTGACCTCCTGTCACCATCTGCAAAACCAGACATGGAGTCTGTTTACAAATCATAGTGGTATTCCCAGGAACACTGTGTTGTAAAACAACAGTTTGTCTTGAATGCATTTTGATTTTCAAACCAGTTTTATCTTGAAAGCAATCCTGTAAGCCTTATCAAGCAAAGCCCTGGTTCCACTGTAGCCGTTTGCTGAATTAAACAGCGCTAAACATTTAACATTCTAAATGAATTAGGCTGGGAGATGTGAAGAAAGCTGAGCTTTAAGATGAAATGTAGGACAAACTCAAAAGGATGTTTTGCCTGTTTCATTCAGCATTAGTATCTTGCCTATAGGCCTTCCTTTGAAATAATCTGTGAACATGGCTCCCATATAATTAGCTGAGCTGTAAGTTAGGTGTTTAAAAATATTTTTTCAGGTGCTTTTTTGTATTCATGATAGCTTCTCAACACCAAAAATCAATCTCAATCAAAGCTGCTACTGAGTTTATCATAAATTATCATGAAAAGGTTTTCTACAGAGTAGATGGTTAATTACTATCTAATTTGAATAATTTTGCATATTAATGAGAAATGAATGAAAATCATTTTTAGATTTTTAACTTCAGCTGAGAAACCCATGGAGATAATGGCCCCCTTTTAAGATGCATGTGATCCTCTTACTAAAGGAGACTGAGAATTTTTTTCATTTACCAACTTGTTTTAAATTGATTAATGGATTAGTGTTTTTGTCATTAATAAACTATATCCAAATGAAAGACAAGTTCATTATTTGACTGTGTGGCCTTCTATCTGCTGCCAGGAAGAAAAAAAGGGACTGACTGAAAACAGATTAGGGCTTTGCTTAGCGAGGATGTAGTCTCACACAATCCTTTGTAAATGCCAGAAAGCCAGAAAACGGTGGAGTTATGCAGAGCCAGTTGGAGGTAGGAAGCAGTTCCTGTGCTTTGCTATTTAAAACATGGAAAGTTAACCCAAACAAAATCCTTTCTTCTCAGCCCTTACACCTGACTGTGAATGGATGAGAACCCTGCCTGTGAAAAATAAGGGTGCAGCCTCATCCTCTGTGCTCCCAGTGGGCTCCTGCAAAAGCGGGAAGGACCAGAGGAGCCTTGCTGGAAACTCATCCTGCATTCCTCTGCCTTCGGGCTTCCTTGCACAGCAGTGCAAGCCAAATTTAGCCAAGTAACAGCTGCCCTGTTGCCTCACTGAATCAAACCAGTTGGGCATCTGCAGGGAGAGAAGTGAGACTCGGGATGTAAATTTGCACAGCAACAGGAGCATAAGGCCATTGGAAGTGAAGCTGTAAATGACAACACATCTGGCCAACCTCTTGGATTTTCCATTGTCCTGTACTGCACCAAGGCCCTTAGGAAGGTGACAGCCTCTTTGCAGAGTGCCTGGAACAACGTAGCCCCAGTCCACAGTTGTGTGGTTCTCTGCATGCTGCAGCTGTACAAATAGTAAATAGGGATAAAATACACACACCGCTGTATGAAATCACACACTTGTTCAGGGATGTCTAGTTAATATTGCATCTATTAGGATTTGGGTTTCTGGGATTCTTCCCTGCTGATTTTCAACCACACAGTGTTTATAATATGAGCAAAAGGAACTTGCAATGGAATTGAAGGGTTGTACATTAAAAACGAGTATACAGTGCGCTCGTAGAATAAATAATTCATTGCCAGAAGATATCAGTGAAATCTAAGGACTGGCATTTATATAAATATAACAAGACTATCCAGATTTCTAATGGCAAATATTTAAAGACAGGAGGAAAAAATTTTGTAGGGAAATAAACCATCCTGCTTCAAAGCATATGCCAGACATTACCTAATGTGGGCTGGGGAGAAACTATGCATGCTCACCCTGGGAGGGGTCTGACTGCTGCTCTGCCTGCAGCAATTGGTGATAACCTTGGTCAGTAACAGATTTAGGAGATACTAAATACACCAGAACCCTTGGTCTGCCCAGCCCTACATACATATTTTTTCACTTGTTTTTCTTCACTTTAGTAAATGGAAAGGAAAAATTACAGAATCACAGAATCAATTAGGTTGGAAAAGACCTCTGAGATCACCAAGTCCAACCTTTGACTGATCACCACCTTGTCAGGTAGACCGTTTTCCATTGTTTCTTGACTACAAGAATTTTATGCATGTATTTCTATGCATTCTATAAAAAATCCAGAAGTTTGTAGGCTGTGATCGTTGCTCCTGATTGCAAGGCAAGTGGTGCCATGTTTATGGGGAATCTGAACTTTTTTGAGAAGAAATTTGTTAAAATACAATGTTGTGATTGTTGAATTTGCACAAAATAAAAGGTTGAAATTCTCGAAGTGGAACAGGGTGTTTAGCACACATTTTTCTTTCAGGATAATGATAAACATACAGTTAAGTTTGTGGAAGGTATAGATTAATGTGAAATGTAACCAAAACTGTAGGGAAGTTAGAGATAATTTTGGAGTCCGTGCTGACCCCTTCAGTTATCCTCTCTTTAACATCAACTGTTTTATGAAGAACTTTAACTGTTGCTTCCAACATCTAAAATGTTTTGGGGATTGGCATTTTTCTGTGTCGGCAAAGGCTTCCTGACTTCCATTCCACTCCATTGTGTCTTCCTTCCTTTTACTTTGAGAGGAACTACCATGTGCAAGGCTCAACCAGCATTTGGTTGGGGTTTGTCTTGGAAGAACCCTAAGGATAAGTTTTGGACCACAGGCTGTACCACAAATAAAGTGGCACGTTTGTGTGTCAGAACACTGGAAAAGTTATGATGGGAACTGTGTATCAGAAGCAGCTGCTTAATTGACTGTAGTATGTGACAGTATAATTTCTGTAGAATGTGACAGTATTTTCTCAGGACTTGGAATGAAATACCTGTAAAACACAGTCCAACAGTTGTTGAAATGACCAGTGTGAAAATTGAGTAATGATCTCTGTGCTTCTCTTGCTTACCAGCAGGGAATGGTGAAGTCCACCCAAACAAAATGCTTTCTTTTGTTTAGAACGTCATTGCAAACTCTGCTAGTGCTGATAAAGGAGAGTTTAACAATTGTAACTCTTAAGAATGCGTGCAAACTTCTATATTTTATCAGTATAAAGTGAACAAGCATGTGACTGTCATTATTTTCCGGCATTAAGCCATGTATTACAGATACTTGTATTAATATATCGCTCAAAAAAATGTTTTCATTCAAAACTTTGATTTTAATATTCTGATTTTAAAAGGGATTCTGTCTATATCCTGGCTGCCTGTTTGAGTCAGTAATTTTATCCCTAGGATGTCAACAAAAATAGCCTCTATTTGCAGAGGATCTGCAGGTGTGTTTTGCAAATCATGCCGATGGATTGGGTCCATAGGTCATGAGAAATAATGAAGCCGTGAGGTCAGGGGACATGTTGGCACCTTGGAGTCACCATGCACAGGTCCCCAGGACCTGCCACTGATACTGAAGTGTCTCCTGAACAATTATTTTCAGGTTTTCAGGCTTCTTACATTGTAGAGGAGGCTCTACAGGTTTTACATTTTCTGGTGAATAAAGTATTTGCCATCATCAGAAGCATCAGCAGAAGGTCAGACTGACTGCATGAGATTGTGTGAATATTTTCGCAGCTTTCATTAGCAAAATTATTTTAATTAGTGAAGACCAAAGTAATTGAAGGAGAAGGTCGTTTTATTTGTTTGGGATCAATGCCTCCATCACCAGCCTGGTAGAATAGATTTTTTCCAGTTGTGAGGACTAAATCTAAGCTGGTGTAAATCACAAATAACTCTACCGAGGTAAAATAGAGCACTTCCATTCTAACACTTGAGTTCTAAACCCTGCCTTAACGGTGAGGAGTGAAGCTGGGTGCCTGTTTATCTCTGATCCTTTCCATAAGCACTTTGTCTCTCAAATAGTTTTTGGACTAATTTAGACTTACAGGATCACCTGCGAAAGTATAGTAGACTTTTAAGTACATAATGAAATTATAGTAGACTTTTAAGTATTTAAGTAATTAAGTAGACTTAATGTCTGTCCATTATATCCAAGTTACTACATGAATGCAGGAAGGCACTGACCTTATTCCAGGTGTAGCTGCCCACCCTGTGGCCACAAGCTGGCAAATCATCCTGACAAGTTGTAGTGAGGGAGAAGGGTATTGCAGGTTCCTTCATGCTACACCTGAAAGTAAATGTTTGCTCATATATTTTTCAAACACCTAGTTATTTTTCCAAGAAGACCACCTGTAGGTAGAATGAGAGGAGTAAAGGTAGCCAGAAGTTAAGAGCTCTGTTGGCATTACATTTTCTTGAATTTTGTGATGTTTTCACCTATGTACATTGCTCCATGCACAAATTTCCGGCGCACCTTTTTCTGAACTTCTCTTTTGAATGGCACAGCTCTAACTTCAGAATCAGCCAGAGGAAAGGTGATATTCCTAGAAGTCAGTGAAAATTTTAAGATCCAAATGCTTCAAACACCATTTGAAGTGATCAAGGGCAGGGACCACTCACGAGAATGACCATGAGCCAAGAAGCAGGCATTTAAAATAAAAACACCACCGATAATTGCTGGGCTTGTCTGTATCATATGAATTCAGAGAGTAATGACCAAACTGTGGCATAGCTCCACTGTGACTTATATTGAGTGTAAATTTATAGCAGTTGCAGTGAAGTCAATAGCATTTCTTTGGACTTACAGAGGTTACTGAATGTCAAATTCTGCTTTCAGGCTGAGAACAAAATAATTTTAAAGATATACCAAGAGCATGATCCTAATTTGCTTCAGCAGCCTTTGGCCTCTGTATCACATAGAAACCCAGGAAATTACAGAAACTTCAGGTCTGTGGTCCTTTTAAAGACTGGATGGTTTTTCAGAGGCCATGTGAGGAGGCAGGATCTGTACCAGTTAGGCACTGGCCTGGTTTTGAAGGCCTGGTGGATTTGCATGCCCTCATCTGGAACGAGCAGAGCTCCCTTGCTCGCCTGGAACCGGGTGATCTTCATTTCCTTGAGTAGAACTGCCTTCCTCAGGGCAGGCAAAGCCCTCCCTCCGCTCCCTGCTGTGCCCTCAAGTGCACAGGCTTGACATACTTTAAAATGATAAAAACTTCCTGAACTCCAAACACGACTCAGCCCAGGGCAAGCTGTTGAGAAGCCATGGAGATGTTCCGCCTCATTTCAACAATTAGTGGATTATCCTTATGCCATTTGATTATCTTTGTTATAGCCTTGTGCGCGTTACTGAAGCCTAATTCCCGCTGATTTCAATGGGTAAGAAGTGCTTTTTGTTTTAATGATAACTCTGGAATCTGGAATTAACTATGCCAAATGAGGTTGCATATGGAGGTCCAAGTTAATTTCTGTTTAATAGAAATAAATACAGGTGACTCTCCCTCAGGAAAACAGGGTCTGCAAGGTCATTTGGCTTGCTGAGCCGTGTGGATGCTTTTGTGCCAAGCCTAAATGGTGGGCATAATTAGAGAAGTTTCAGAAGGGCGTTTGGAATTTGTATCTCTGCAGATCAGATACCCTAAACCGAAGTGTCTTGAGAAATGAGAGTCATAGAAAGGAATGGAGAGTGTGGGATGATGTCCCTGTGCCTTCTCAAGCTGAAGTGAAATATCATAGCTGTGCTCCTATGGCAGTGTGTTCCTGCTGAGTCATCCCTCAGATGCACCTACAGCTCTGACATTCCCTGCACCACAGGCTTAGAAGCACTGTAGGCACCCTCCAGCTGTTCCCTCTGCAGCAATGCCAAGCAGAGAAGACCCCGTCCTCTGTCCCCTGCTGCAAGGACAGACAGGAGTGGCCACTGCCAGAGGTCATTAGCTGGTCATCCTGAGGGAGACAGTGGATACCAGCAACAAGGTCCCTGTGGCAACTTCCACATTAGAGCATTCCTTGGACAGCTGTGGCAAACCAAGGTACCCCATGCTATGTCCTGTGAGTGCACAAAGAATGTGGGTGTGTTTTAACGCTTGCTTACGGAACAGATCCCAGAGCTGGAGCTGCAAAGGCTTCCAGCCTAATCCAGGAAGTCCCAGTTAAAAGAGCAGCCGTTACTAAAGGGACACGGGATAGTCACCGTGCTCCTGAAATGAGGCTGCTTTTTGTGGAACTGCAGTGACCAATAACATGACTTTGGTGGATGAATTATGTCTTGACACTGGTCCAGGTAAAGCAGCGCAGATGACAGATAGTTTGGCAGAAGGGGTACAGTTAGCATATGAAAGGATATCTATAACATATGGGCATCAGTATATATTTGTGGATTAATATATAGCTATTCTCCTGAAAAATAGGTTTTAAAATTGTCCTTTCTGTTTAAAATGTCAATGAAAATTTAATTATAAACCCAAACATACCTAATACATATGTAAGAGAGATCCTGGGGAAAAAATATTAGAGGACACAGAAAGAAATTAAAGCCAAAACTTGTCAGTGTAATCATTAACTACAATGGATCAGTGCCAGTTTACACCACCTGAGAATCTGGCCAATAATATCTATTTAGCACACACTGTCCTACATCTCTTGTGATATTTATTTTTAGTCATTAGGATACCTCTGGCAAAATAAGCTCCTGCTTTATTCCAGGGGCAAGTCTTCAATGAACTTTAATGCGTGATGTTCTCTTTTCAGTTTTCTTCTGTTTCCGTATGTAGAATAATCCAGCTATACACAGTACTCTTGAAACTCTGTATTTTCATGGGTTATAGATTTTCTTGTATATTTATAGTCTAATTATATAGCTAGTTTTGTAAACTTGTACTTCTTAGGTAAGATATTCCAGAAATCAAAATAGTCAACATTAAACACCACAAGTACAGCTGCAGTTTTAAATATTTTATAATCCAATCAAATTGTTTGAGTAGTAATGCATTTAAATGTTGTTATGGAATCCCCTCTAGACTTTTTAAAATGGTTACTCTGTTCTTGGCTTTGCTATTTATGAAATTCATATGGGATGACATTTTTAATAATAGAGCATTTGACTTACAGAGTAGCAATTCCTGGAGTGTCTCAGTATAATCTATAATTTTCTGACTGAACTTTCAGAGGGACACAAACACATATCGCACTTTTATTAATGAACATATACATCTGTTGATGTTGCCATAATTGAAATGACCTTAAGTGAGAAGACCTACATAAGTCATTTAGCATTTTTTATGATGCTTGGGTGAAGATGCTGTACAGATGCAGCTTTGGGATGCTAAAGCAGGAGTACAAAAGCTGTGCTAAAATGATGAGGGGAGGTTTAATTTGGAAAAAGGCACAAAGCAAAGCACAGCCCATGTATAATTAGGCACCATCCAGTACTATGGAGCTGGACAGAAGAAAGCTATCAGGGAGTCTAAATTACCTCTCCTCCCTAGAGAGGATGGCACTGTCAGGTCAGGGCTGTGCTAAATGCTGGGTAACAGGAGGGTATTTGATTGCAGTTGCTTTTGCTGTACAGAGGTTGTGGATAAACTGAGGACATCATTTCTGAGAGGCAAGAGTTCCTTGACCTCCTCGAGCACAAGTGTGTGTCAGAAGGGCATTTATAAAGCAACAGCCAGGGCTTTGCAAAGGGAAAAACAACCAAACAAAATTGCAAGCACCTGTTCCCTTGCAGTTTATCTTAGGCTCTCTTGCATTCAAAGGCATGGGCAGGAGCCACACAATTGTGTGAAACTGGGGCAAAAAGTTGTGAAAAGACTGGTGGGAGTCAGGACTCCTCTGGGCCCCTACCAGCAGTGCCCAGTTCCCCAGGCACCCTGTGCTGGTGACAGGTGTGAAGGAAGGGTCCAGGCTGGGAGCCTTCAGTCTGCCCTGTTCTGTGCCTGTAAAACCTGCGGTTTCAGGGAGAGGTGGTGATGCCACTCCCCTTCCCTAGAGGTTGTGATTTCTCCTCACAGCTCTCACAGGCTGTGCTGTGCCAGTTCCCACCAGGGCTGCAGTGATCCCAGGCCAGCCCCATGGCAAGGGAAGTGGGATCCAGGGCATTCACACAAAACTCCAGGAGGAACATCCTGAGATCCAGTGAAATCCCAGGGTTTTGTTTCTACCCTTTCTCAATAATTCTTCATCTACTTAAGTGCACGGAATAATTTTCTAGTGATGGTGGCCAAAGCAGATGAAAATCTTACGTGGTAAAAATTAGCATATGTAGCTCCATGGGCTTTAGAAACACAAGCTGAGATAGTGCTGCTGATGGTTTTAATTTGCTCAGTGCTGTGGGAGACTTTGACTTGGAGTTTAGACCAGAAGAACTTTTAAGAAAGATCCTACAGGTGAAGGGATAGATCCTGCTCCCCTCTGAGTTGTAATTCTTGCTACATGAAAGCTCTGGAGCTACTCCAGGTTAACTTGACCAAAAATAAGCCTGAAATCAGGCCCTGTGGTGCCTGAGTTACCTCAGACACTATTAATTTGAAGAGAGAAAATGAATTCTTGTTAAGAGGAAATAAGCAGTCTTTATTAATAATAATTAGAGAGGGAAGACGTTAGTTTTGATATATTGGCTTAATTTCGTAAGTAGATCAGTAGAAACTGAATTAATAATTTTACAAACTAGTAAACATTTTCTGTAGTTTAATATTAATTGTGTTGAAATGTTTCCTTAAAACTGTGGCTGCTCCCACTGCAGCAGCTACCCCGGAGCTGAGCAACTCTGCTTGTGTCAGGCTCAGGCTGTGTGTGCCCACCTGGGTCCCTCTCCTGTCATTAAATTCCATCTCTGAAGCACCAAAGGAATTGTTTATTCATGTCTAAAAGGGAGTGGTCACACCATCACTCCTATCCCTTCCAGAAGGATCTCACCCCTGCTCTGCCTTCCTGTCTGATCACCCTAATCTTGCTTTGGAGTTTTGGTGGCATCACAGCCCAGGGGAAGGAATGGCTGCCATCCAAAGGATTGTTTGATACAAGCTAAGAGGAAAAAACACCAGTATCAAATTTCACCAGAAGCCATCCACTAATGTCCTAGGATTATTGTGTTTTACAGAGTCAGAAGGATTGTATGTAATTTTACATGTAATGTTCTTGGAACATATGGTTCATAACATAAAAATCCCTTCATTTTAATTGACACAATAGGCTGGAATGGCTTTTTTTCCCTTGCCAAAGTACTTGTTATGGTCTGTATCACCTATAATGTGCATTCTGGAAAGCTCCTAACTAGGTCTTTGGATGCTGGAATGCAAAAGATTGCTATTTATGAGACCATGAGACCACCTAGTGGGTCAATGATTTGCATTTTAAAAGTTCATTAATATGTACTAAGATCATAATAATGCCGGTGTTTCATCAGACCAACCTTCATCACATTCTAGTAATAAATGTCTTTAAAAAATATCCTTTAACATAGAACAGAGCAGCATACAAATGTCTGTTTTGTGACCCTCAAGTTGCTCTAATTGAAAGTTTAAAGGGCAAAACATATTTCTCCCAACAGTGGGTAAAATGATCTTTTCCTTCAGTTGTTTTTAAGAATCCACTAGAGGCTTGAAAGTGAAATCTATTTTTTATCTATTCCCTTTTTGTTCCTTCATGGACACATATTGCTTTGCCATTGTAAGGCTGCTTATGAGCACTCGTCTGCCTGGCACTGATTTTTTTATTTATTTAGGAATAGCACTACTGTGTATTTGTTTAGGAGAAAATGCACGTATATAGAATTATGTGGGTTTTCACACATATCACAGAGAAATATAAACTTTATTCTGACAGCTATGTAGCAGCCCTTGTGCTCTGCACCCCATCCAGATTTCACATTGAACAGTTTTACATCTCTGTCCCTGCCTTCAGTTGAAGTAGCCTTTATTAAGCATAACCAAAAGCACCTTTTCCTCTCAGCCCTGTATTTGTTCTGATCCATATTCTTTTCTCTTCTGCAGATAAAATTAATAATAATAATTCATCTGACAGAAGTATTATGTTTTGATTTTTTGTGTGTCTGTTTCAGAACCACAGCATGGAGGAATTTACTTTAGACTCCCTTTCATTAAAGTTTAATCACAAAGGCATATACAGAGTTAGGTGAATGCCTGCATGACTTGTCTGAAATATAGGTTAATTAAGCAAGCTAAATATACTTTACAGAAGAGAACAATAGAGCAAACCGTTCTGCAATTGAATTCAGAAGACTCTGAGACAAAAGTGATCATCCCAGCGTTTGGAGCGAGTTTCCCCAGCCTGCTCGAACTTTATACAACAGCATAGACTAGTGGCAGGAGGCAAGATTGTAACCAGGGCGCCCTCAGAGAGTGGCTGCGGGGCCGGGACCCCTCAGACCTGAGCTCCAGCCGCAGCCCGGTAACCTGGAACCCCCGAACAGCCCCCTTAGGGTTTTGTAAAATCCCACTGTAAGCGGTAACTACCTCCATTATCTAACGCGACTGCCTGTTAACTAGGTTAAAAAAGAGATCTCAGCTAGTGAATAATTAATGTGGCAGCACTTTCAGAAACTCAAATTAAAAAGCAGGTAGTGGCACTTCCTCCCCTTTTGTTTCATCATGGAGTAGTTATCTTTAACATATTCTTTCTCTTTTTTTTTTTTTTTTTTTTTTACAATTTGTTGTTTTCCTGACTATGTTGGTGTAGCTGCCCCTTTCTGGGATGTGAGATGTGAGGTGGGGAGCTGACAGTAAACATTTTATCTCTTTAATTCAGCTGAATTTCATTTACCTCCATTTATTTTCATTTCTCAGTGGGTTCAGTTTGTCGGTGCCTCCAAACCCCCGGGATAAGCAGATGAACAGAGAGGGCATTTGCCTGGTGTGAATGGGACTGGCTGCCTCTCCTCCAGCTCAGAAGGATCATGCTATTTACCTGCATTTAATTCAGTAGATTTTCTTTTAAATATCTGTCTAGGCAGAAACTCTGCAGGCCACTAAAGAAACAAAACTCCCTGTGATTTCAAGAGGGGGGTAGCTCAGTGCCTGAATGCAGCATTTGGTCACAGAAGCTGTAGCAAAAGCTTTGTTATCCCTGGTGCAGTGGAGATCCCAGTCAGATTACCCCTTGAAATAAAGCAAGACCACACATAGGAGCCGGTCTCCTTAGCACCCTGTTTGGCACAAGTCGGCATTCTGGACTTTGGCATTCTGCTTCCCATTCCCATTCCTGTCTACCCTGTACAGTCATTCACACTTCCACAGAGTGGATGTAAAATGTGAAGGAAAACTGACAGTCATTTCCCACACCTTTTCTGCTGTTGCTGATGTCTAAATGAGGTGCAAAACAATGAAAAACCTGCGTGTCAGAAAAGACCAACTTGTCAGATCAAATCACCCCAGGACAGATTCTGAATCAATCTGCAGGACTTTCCTCCTGCTCATTAGCTAAACCAGTTTCACACAAAGGCCTGATATTGTTACCTGATCCACCTCTGGACTTGAGAAGAATTAATTCATTCTGGCCATTAGTAACATGCATCTTGTCCTTTGTCTGGACATGATGTCCCTCCTGTGCAGGGAGCTGTGGGGACAGCTGGCCCAGCTCTGCTGGCCCTGGCAATGGCCAGCCATGTTTCTGGAACTGGGAGCGGATGGGTGGTACAGATAAATGCATTTACAGCTCTAAATGGTCTCCAGGTTTAACAGCTTGGGCTCTGCCTGGTGCAGTTCAGCAAGAGTTTGATTGGTTTCATTTTGTTTTTTTCCCCTGCTAATGGGAGTGGAATCTGACTGCTTTAACTCAAAGGACTATAAATGATTAGCAATAAATAAGGATCAACGGACAGAACTTCAGTTTTTACAGATCTGCTCTGAATTAAATGGTGGTGAATCTGGCCCAGAAGGTAGGTGGTTGGTCCTGCTAAGGTGTTGGTTTCAGCCTTTCTAAGCAGTGACGTCAAGACATTAAATGTTGGTCTCTGTGAGACAAGGCTGTGCCAAAACAGGTAGTGGTGTCTGCAGTCAGACGGGGGGAAAAGGCTGTATTTGCAAAGAAAACAACCAGGGAGCCTCTAAACTCTGGGTCCCCCAACAGATCTGCAGGGGGTTTATGGAATCCTACAGCTGAGCTGATGACTTTATTCTGGGAGTGGCCAAGCAATGCCACTCTGCAAAGTGAACACTCAAAGCTCTGTGAGGCTGAAAGCTCCATAGCTCACACAGCCCAGATTCCAGGGAAAAGGAGCTGTCTGGAGTGGCTCTCAGGTGACTTATGATAGGGATTCTCCCCACAGTGGGCAGGAGATGCCCATTAGTTGATACCTGCCTGGCTTCTCTGCCGGTGCAGGGGCGTAGCATTGGCCTAAATACCTCTTTCGAACAGTCTAAAAACTGCATGTGACAAAAGAGGCCACCTCTGCTCCCTCCTTACTGTGTAGAGTATCACAAGAAGTTTGAGAGAAATCTTTTTTCATAATTGCTTTTTTATCCACTCTGATGCTTTGGGATATGGCCTGTAAATATTTGCAGAGCATAAGTTTATGGTAAAGAATTTATTCAAAGTAAGTAAGAGTTCCATATTTACACGATCAAATACATTTATGTGAGCATACTGTTCTTTGCTCCAAAAAACTGATCACAATTTGAAAGATAACTCCTAGAAAAAAAAAAGTAGAACCTTCTGAATTACAAAGACAGAACGAGGGTGAAGAAAATTGAGGGCAGAAGGACCACACAGCCAGGCATTCTGCCATTTGCTATTGCCAGAACTGGCCTGTGACTTTGGATTATATGAGATACTTGAATGGAGGACAAAAAATTGTGTTTGACTATTTAAGGATGACATTAAAGTGAGATTTGCAGCAATCCTTTTGATTAAAGTAACATTTTCCTTCCTAGTGTCAGGAACCTTGTCAAACTTTAGCTGCCTGTGCTGAGCACTGCTGGCTGTGCCACGGCTCAGCTGCGTAACCTTGGACATGACTGCTGTAAAAGGAGCCACGTGAAGAGCGCTGTGGGGGCTGTCTGCTCTGGGCTCAGGAGCTGCTTTAAGCTCAGGCCTTGCAGGTCTGATCCTGGTCTGGCCCCCTGACCTGCTGGCTTCACTTCTGGATGCACCTGAGCGTTTCTGCAGGAGTTTGTCTCAATCACTGAGCTGGTCACTGTCACAGGACCTTTTTTGGGTGCTGGGAGGCTGTGCCTTTGACGAGCAGCCCACCCTTGCTTCTCCCTGGTACTCAGATCCTTTGGTGCTGGGAATCATTACCTATGCTAACAGCACTTTTACTGTCACCTGCTGCAGGGACAGGGCTTTGGGATTACTCATAAGTTCCTAAGAAATTCCTTACTGAGGCAGAGCAGTGGTCCCTCCATACCCCGTGCCTGCAGTGCTGAGAGCAGGAGGGACCAGTGTGTCTGTTGCATGAAAAACATTGAACCTGCCTCCATCAAGTCTATGGGATGCAGACTCCTAGAAGGTGTCCTCAGGTAGGCAGTTTGAGGATAAGAGTCTTCTCTTCTAAACTGAGGAGTGCTGTGATCATGCCTAGAAATAAAGAGGCAGCCAGAGTTAAAAAAAAAAAANAAAAAAAAAGCATGTAAAAATGTAGAAACCAGAAGTAAGATAAGAACTGCAGGGTTCATGAAAGGGATATAGGAGAAAAAAACTGTCGTATTTTCTGCCCTTGTATCTTTATTTCTGCTTCTTATCACTCTTGGTTTTGCACATTCTTTTTTTCTTGCCCCTTCTATATCCTTCTCTTCTCTTGCTCCTTCCCTGGCATGATGTGATACACTGTAGCTTAAAATCTTGGCACTCTTTTGAACTGCCAAGTTTAAAATTCTTTGAGTGGCTTTGAGTGGTAATAGCTGAAATATTTCATTTTAGTGAGAGGTTAAAGCTAGGTCACCCGTTCCCAAGTACATTTTGAGAGAAAATTAGAAATACTCAGATTTGCTTATTTCTTAGTTCACCAACTTGAGCAAACATGCGGAGTCAGTCTTTGGAGCACCTCTCAGAAGTGAAGAGCAGGAAAAAGGCAGTGAGGGGAGCTTTTGGTGCCTGTTTGCAACCCTAAATTTCCAGGGCAGGGAGATTTGTGTGGGACTTCTGTACTTGGGCATGGATTGCTTTTTTCATTATCCCAGTGCTGGCAAACAAGGTCGTTTTTGTGCATGCCTTTGGTTGTGAGGGTTCCCCAGTGAATTCTGAACAGAGGAAGCACTGTAGTTTGGGGGTTTTTCCCTTCCTTTGATTGGCTGTGTGTTCCTTACAGGGTCTGGGAGGTGAGTGAAATCACCTAGACATGAATTCTTTCATGAGTCAGAAAAAATCATAATGATGACGTAATCTTTATCAGGACCAAGGGTTCATCCACAGTCTCTTAAGGAATATGACCCTTCCTCCTCTCTTAGGAAATTTGGGAGCCATCTTCTTATTTTAGAGGAGTTTTCCATAGTATGATGGAAGAGAATGATCGTACAGGTCTCCTAGTCACTAGATCGTGTCAGTTCAGTTTAGCAGAAATTTCAGGGTGGGGTTTTTTGCTTTCTTTACTTATTTCCTTTACTTTCCTTTACTTGCTTTACTTATTTACCCACCCATGTCTTTAAGTCAATTCATTTTCTCACTATTCAGATGTCAGCCAGGGAGTCACAAATCAATATCTGACCACGTAATTTTTTTGGTGTAGGAAATGAGGCATGTTTAGGGGGTTACAGGAAAAGAATGACAGAAAAGGGCACATTTTAAAGTGAAGTTAACGCTCCGGAACTGGACAGATTGACATCAATCAATAGAGCACAAGGAGCTGCTCTACGGCTGTTGCTTAAGCCTCTTCTAGAATGACCATTTACAAGGGAAGGTCATTCAGTTTTTGTGCTGTTGTGTGCCCCAATCCTGCCTCATGATACATGCAAACACTTCCCTAAGCAACTTCTCTGGTTCTCAAATTAACTATTAATGAAATGGCTATTGGATTACATTGGTATTTATTACCGCTGTGCTTCCCAGTTACTAGAATCTTGGAAATGATCCTTTCCATACTATCATCCAAGTCATTACTGTGAATAATTAGAAAGCTGGGCTGTACCCTACTGGTAACCTCTTTCCACCTTGAAATAATCCCATTTACTTCCACTGTTTGTTTCTTGCCCTTCAGCCAATTTTCAGTCGGTGTAGGCTGCCAGTTTTCTTCCTATTGTGTGAGTCTGCACCTTAGGCGCTAGTCTCCCATATGGAAATGTTTTCAGAAAATAGGAACTAAATTTCTTGTAGCCAGTCTCCCTTTAATCATTCTCTGTTACACTCTCGTGCTTATATATTCAACATTCCTTTCCTTTCCCTTGCTGGAAACATTTGCCAACTGTTTCATTGCTGGGTCCCTTTTCGGAGGGCTTGAATTGTCTCTCCATCTTTACCTTCCCATCTTGCTTCCAAAGCGCATCCCTGGATAGGGATTCTAAGTCCTTTCTGAAATTGTCCATGGGCAGGGAACCTTCTGTATAGCTGTGAGAATTCCATGGGTAGAGAGGGTGAGGGCTCTGGTCTCCATCTTGGTGTAAATCTCGGAAGGGGCACTAGTGTTGCCCCACCAGTGTTTTGTGGCATAAATGGGGGGATTTTGATTGTACAAGAAATTTAATTAGATTTAATGCTAATTAAATTCATTTTTTTTTATATTAACATGTTCACAAATATTATTGCATCTCGTTAGATTTCATTTCTCTATCCTTACTGAACAATATTCAGTGGTAGTTTCAGATTACAATAAGTTCATTATGAAGATAAGGTGGAATTAGTGTAGGAAGCTCAGCTGGTTGAAGGGGTCTGTGCTTTAATTACTGCAGAGGGTGTGCATATTAATTACAACACAAGTGATATTTACTGTACCTCAGGAACATATGACAGGGTAAAGATACTGACAGCACCAGCTAATAAACTCAGTATGATAATGAGGAGAAAAGACCATAAAAATAGAAGGAAATAAAATTATTCATAAAGTATATTGATCCCAAAGTAAAGACATTAAGCTCTGATGAAGGGCAACAAAAGGGAAGCTCCTCACTTTATCAAACAAATAACCAAAGTAGAGAAATGTTAGCAGAGAGACAGATTGTCATTATCCTGGTCATGTGACCGCGCTCTAGAGAGTACATGTGAGCAGTAAAATATAAGATTTTCTTTTAATAAATCAGCAGAAAGCCAAGCCTTTACCTGCAGGATATCAGGTCGCGGTGGTTTTGATGAGCTGGTGGGCTGGCCACCTTGCAAGGTAATGTTTGAAGAGGAGTGATGGGAACAGACCGTTCTTTGGCTGAGGAGCCATCAGCAGCTCCACAAAGAAATAACACGGCTAATTGGTTTGGGCTGCGCTAATTGCTGCTGCGTTTCTGCAGGTTTGTTCTAATCCTAATGTTCAAGCAATTGTGTTAAATCATTTCTGAGCCACCTTACAGGAAGCCTCCCTTTCAGCAGGCATGTAAGCAGGTACCAAACCTGAAATGCAGTGGAAGGATCTGCTGCACATCCCCAGCTGTGGGGTCAATCCCTTGGGGTGGAGTCCAGCTCCCCTGGCTGCACCTGTTAGAGCTCTGTGTTCCCCTGCTGGCATTTGTACTTCTTCACTGCTTGGCAGCAGCTCACAGAGAAATGTATCAGGGGTGACCTGTTGGGATGACAAACCCTCAGGGGAGATAGGATGGACTCAGCCTGTTGTTTCTTAGCTTCCTTGGTGCCAGTTACACTCTTCCCTAGGACTTGTGCCAGGACAATCCTGTTCATCTGTCTCCTCTTTAGAACAAACTAAGGCTGTGCAAGTGAGTTGAGGAAAAAAAACCATAATGTAAATAATTTCTTCCAGATGTAAATAATATCCTCCTTGATGTTTCAAACCAAAATGGAAAGGAAGAACATCGTCTTTTGTGTGTAGCTGCTGCGCATGCTGATAACTCTGAAGTAATTACTTTGTAACCATTCACTGGTTGTTTCAAAAGATTTTGCCTAAATGAAATCAACAGGAGAACTTCAGTCTTTAGTGCCTGGCAGCCTCGGTCAGTGTCTCAATAAGCCAGGAACCACAGCGTGTGAGGGGGTTTTAGTACATGTAGTTCTTTTCACTCCAGACACGGTGCTCCACAGGGTGTTTCCTGTAGGGAGTTGTTGCAGGTTGGGTGGCAGGAGGTGAAGCTGGCAGGCAAAGCCATCTTTGCTACGCTGTTCATCCCTAAAGACCTGTGCTCAAATCCCACTTACCGAGAGCCATGCACGCCCATGGCTTGGAGTCACTGCAGCCCTGGCAGGTGTGTGACACCTGTCCCAAAGCTCCTCAGGCTTCATAAACCTGGCTTCAAACAGCCACTCCTGGTCAGGATCTCTGGACTCCACTGAAGCCTGAAGCAGATCCCCCTTTCATTCAAATGTTCCTTTCACTTTTTGGAGCACTAGTTGGCTTTTTTTTTTTCTTCTTTCCATCCTACAATTAAGAATCAACATTTCCTCCTCTTCATTCTTGACAGATCAAGGCAATAATGTAACACATTTTCAGTACGCTGGTTAGCATTAAATTCAACAGAATAAATTAAAAAACTCTATTGTCATTAGTATTACCATAGAGCCCCTAGGTTGAATGTTTATTTCCATCTTCCATGAAAGTTTAGTTTACTGACTAGTGTGAAAGATCCTAAAATTTCCAGTCTGTCTTGTTTGTTCTATATTAATTTAGCTTTCTTTGTGGTTGTTCCCCTGACTGGTGCAATGTAAAGACATAAAGTACAAGGTTTTTTTTTTTCAAGTCAGATACTGGTTTTATGCATTAGGCAAACTAAACTGCACTTTAAATATCTAAGGCACTTGAATCTATAAAACCGATTGAAAGTACTGCAAGAGCAGTTGGTATCCTGACATTTCAGGTGCTTTTATCTAGAGCCAGGAAGCTCAAGAATATACAAACCAGAAAAAATGATAACAAAAGTATACAACCACTTTCAAAGCTTCAAAAAGGTCTGGTTTGTATCTGATAAAGCTTTGGATGGTTTGGGCTTTATTTTCTTTAAGTGAATTTGCCTATCCCTGGTTGTAATTCAGTGAGTAAAAGACTAATGACTTTCCAGTGGCTTTTGGGAAATATGTTGGTGTTCTTGATTCCTGCCCAACTTTGGTAGCAGTAAAACCCCTGCTGCTCTGGGCACTTGTGCTCCAGTGTTTGACAGAAGGCCTGAGGTTTCCTTTACTCTCTTGCCCTTAGAGATGGTTCTTCCAGGATTAGGACTGAAGCAGATTTAAGGACATTGGGGAAGCATATGTTCTTTCTGTGCATGCTTCACATATCCTTAAATTTCACAGTTTCTGGGCTCTGATTCAGTGTCTTTCAGTGATGCATTTATCAACAGATTTTTAAAAGAGGAAAAAAATACAGAGAAGTTAACCTCTATCCTAGTTCATTGTGCAGTTGCTACTTGTGAGGAACAACAAAGAATAAAAAGCAAGACAGTGATGTCTTGATGTTTTTGATGAGCTGAACATTCAGAATTGCTGATCCAAATGCCAATACTTAAGGACTGATTGGGAAAATTTCATTGAAAATAGAATTTTAAACCTCTCCTTTTGTTTCCCACTGTTGATTTATTGTCTCTGCTGGAAACAGTCTTCACTTAGCCTTTTTGGGTGGTTAAGCCTGTGAAGTCATGCACATGCTAAGTAAGGGCACTTACAGTGCAAACACTTCCCTAAATCATAGTCTTAACCTAGGAAAGGTTTTTAGGTAAATTTGTGTGCTTGATTGACTTCAAGCTGAGCACTGGGCTGGCCCGTGTTCATGTGTCAGGGCTGGGAATAAGCTCCGGTTTGGCCGTGTAGACCATACCAGTATTTCCAGGATCAGAAGGAAGTGGGATTTGTGCAACAGCCAGCACACTGGGGGTTTATTTCAGAGGGCTTGCAAAGCCAGGCACAAAAGGGTGTTAGTGCATTCAGCATGTTCAGTCTTTCAAGGTCTTTTACAGGGTGCTGTGTAAAGACCTCATAAGGAATCTGAATCACTTCAGGGTAGATCCTGCTCCAAGTTTAACACCTGTTGAAAAGGAGGAAACCAAGCACAAGAATAAACTGGCCTAAACTGGCCTTCCTTGCATCCTTTGCCTTTCTCTCCTTCCACACAAGACCCCACTGATTAATTTCTGTGGGAGCTGACATGATGCTAAATAATTTTGGCTAATCAGTGTTCCATAATATTTTGAGGAATTCCAGAGCTAACCCACCTGTGTACTTGGCAAATATAATGAAGTGGCCCACACTGAAATTCAGGTTCTTGGGTGTGTTTTTCCATTTTGAGTCGGTGCTCAGGTAAGAGTCAATGAAGTGAGCTCAATTAAGAGGCTCTTTAGGAGGGGGCTGGTTGTTATTGCAAAAGAAATAGAACACAATGTGAGGGTGGTCAAAGAGGATAAATCACAAAGAAGAAAATATTTTAATGCCATATATGTATAAATCAAAGGTATGTCCTTATCTTGAATTCATGTTCACTTTTGGTCACCTTATCTCAAAGACATAACGGAAATAGAAATGGTCCAGAGAAAGGCAAAGAAAATGAGTAGCACCCTCTGAGAGCCTTTCATATAAAGCTACATTAAAAAGGGCAGGATTATTATTTAGTTTGGAAAGAAGAAGAGCAGGAGGAAATGTGGCAGAGGCATATAAAATAAAATAATGAAGGGCATAGATCAGGCCAGTCGGCTGCTTCTCATTACGTTTGTCTGTAACAAAAGGAAAAGAGGGAACTCAAAATAGAACAACAACAGGCCAAAGAGTGATTCATTAGTGAGTGACAAAGTACAGCACATGGTGCATGCCTTTAACTTGTGGAACTCAGTGCTGTAGGATGAAATAAATCCCAAATTATTTACATTCGGAAAGCCCAACACAAATTCACCTTTAATACTCTGATCGTAGGTTACAGTCCTTGAACCAGGATTTAAAGAAGAGCTGTTGCTCTCCATGCACTTAAGGTATTTACCAGCTGGGATAGTGGGATACCTTTCTCTCCAAAGTTCTACAATGGGGCAGGAGAGGCTGGACACCCTTCCTTGCTGCAGTCACTGTCAGTTGCTATCAGAGACAGGAGCTGTTAGTACAAGAATTATTCAATGAAAATGCTGAACTTATGGCCCAGTGAAAATTAATCAGCTATGATTTTTCTGTGCCAAGGAGTACCACTTCTCTTTGGGGTCTGGGTGCTAATTGCAGTTTGTGTGCTTTGCTTTCTGTCTTTGGTCTTGTCAGAGTTTGGTAACTTGGCTGGGATAGTTACTTACTGCTTCCAGTGTTTCCCCTCCTTAGCTGCCTTCAGCCTCCTGGTGATTGTAGAGTAAGGATCAATGTCCTACATGAGCTTTTAACAGCCTGATCATTATAAGGCAAGCATGATCATTAAGTGATCCTCACTTTATTAACTATCTTTTCCTGTGTGTCTGGCAAATGCACTTGAGGTAAGTTAGGAACAATTACGCTGAATAAATAAAAATATTACAGGTGAGTAACAGCAAAACATTAGTTGGGATATCCAGGGCATTCTGGAAAACAGACACACTCTATTGCTGTTAAATATCCTGCTTAGTCAGCTGGGTTGCTGTTCTCCACTTACTTTTCATTTGTAAATAATACAAAAATTTACCAAACTGTCTTGCTGCAGAAAAAGCTGGACTCAGTGCTTGCTTTTCTCTTAAATGCTCTCTTAGATGAATTAACATAATAGAATATTGTGAACATACTGAGAATCTTTCTTAGCCTCTTATTTGGTTAGTCAATAGTTACTTGTAAGCTTTCTGGCATTTCTTTTTTCAGAGAAAAGGCAGGATGTCTTTGTTGTTAGTAATGTATCTCTGATTTGTAGAATACAATTGCCTTTAAAGATATTTGAGTACACAGATACACAGACTTAGCTTCTACTGAAAGGGAATGTAAGCACTTTCCTCCTGAGTGAATTTAGAGCTGAAGAGGACTGAGTAAAGTATGGAAAAAATACTCACCAGTATTTCCCATATGAAAATAGAACTGCAACTGAAATACGCCGTGACCTTGTCATGTTTGCTTTACCCGAACAATGAGAGGTCAAATCACATTAACACAGATCCTCACAAATACAGGATTTTATTCTTGTATTTCTGAATATTTCCAGGGAAGGAAATTCTTCCTCATGCTGAGAGGTAGCAGCGTTCGGGCATCACCCGTCACCCCTGCTGGCCCTACCCCAGCTTATACAGCAGGTTTGTGCTGTCTGTATTTCACCCTACATGACCTACACAACCCACCCCAAAGAGAGATTTCTCCTTTTCCTGCAAGCTGTCTCCTTGCTGCCCGTGCCTTGCCGGGGATGCTCCATTGTTCGCAGAGCTGGTGTTTGGCTCTTGTCTAGACCAATGTTCGCTCATCACAATACCCCTGTCAACACCGTGCTCTGGATGTGTGAGCTGCACTGCATTACTGTTGTCAAATGGCTCTGCTGTCATGTAGTGTTTAAATGTAAAAGATATAGGTGACGATGGGAAGCTGCAGATTTGTGCTGAAAATCTGGATTTTAAGTTGTCTGCAGCACACAAGTTGAAAAGCTGAGACAGTTTTACAATAAATGTAAGCAGTTTAAGCAAGCTTGTAGCTATCAAGATGTGGATGTATGTTTTCCCCTCTGAAATGTGCTGCCTTTCAAGAACACAAGTGTGGCATTTAGGTGACACTGTACTGCTCATCTGTGTGCCCTTTCCAGGGATGACTCTGCTTCTGTCTCCTCCTGTCTGCACACACTGCAGCTCTGAGGGTCTTCTGTGACCCTGCCACAGGCTACAAGACCAGCGAGCTGCAGAGGAGTTGAAGCTGTGAGTGACAGAGGAAAAGATGACAATGAATAAAATGCTGTGCACTCTTTTCACTTCCATCAGTTTCGCTGCAGTTCTGTTTGGGGTTTTTTTTCCTATGTGCTAGAAGCATTTCATTTTTGATGATTTTCCCTGGTGTTACTTGCCTACCTGCTTCTATTTCCTTTTCTGGTTTGGTCCAATATTCACAGATGTTCCTGATCTTCCCCCAGACTGTGTTGTGGGTGAACTTTCTAAAATCCAGTGTTTGAGAATAATTCCAAGTTTCTAACTTAATCAGAAATGACAACAACAAAAAAGTCAGAGAAAAAGCTGCTTTCCTTCCTCTTTCTCTGTTACACCTCAGAGGGAATTGGTGTCAGAAGACGCTGCTTTTTTTGTTACCCTAAATTGGAGCACAGACCCTGGCCAAATTCAGAGGAGTAAACAATGTCTCTTGGTCCATGTAGTTCTTGGCAGATTTAACTGGAAATGCAGCTTGATTATAAACCAGGTAAAGTTACTTGTGCGGACACGACCAGTCTGTCAGTGGGTCCATATATTGCTTCAGAAAATACTACCTTTCCTTAGGAAAAAACCCCGACACCAAAACCCCCAAACAAAAAAGCACTGAACACCCCCACCCGACACTTGCAATTAGTCATTACCTACTGTTGCCTGCAATTTGTTGGCAGATCAAGCTACAATCTGTTGCACTATGACAGATCAATTTCTGCAATTCATTACAGAACTGAGCCAAAACAAAGTAACTTTCTCTCCTTCCCCCCCTTCCCGTACCCTTAGTGCTGCAGCCTCTGGTTAGCTGAGATCCTTGGACTTTTTTTGGAAAGAAGCAGATGGGAGGCAAAAGCGGGATGGGGAAAGATGAGCCTTGCTCACTGCATGCCCTTAATGTGAGTACATGTGTGTGTTAATGTGAGATCACTCCCCATCCCCGGAGCAAGCTCCTGTGCAGTCCTGAAGGGACATTTCAGTCCCTGAATCCTGTACAAACACATAAATACATTTGTGCTCAAACTTGTCCTTACCTTGTAACCATTATATCTTGCCAAAGTTTTGCCAAAGTCAAGGGTGGGACTGCTATTTTGTGGGAGTTGCCTTTCAGCTTTCCTTTGCTTAGGAGGGTGGCAGGGGCCTGACAGTTGTTTTTCTCTTAGAAAACTGTAGTCACCTTTGCATTACCTCCATGATTGCTTTATCAAATAGCACTAATGGTTATGACACAAAAACTAGGATAGAAGAATTTATTTTTTGCTGGTTACATTTTGTAGCTTTTGTCACCTGACTTGGTAAGTCCACCTTCAGTGGAAAAGTAGCACAGTGACATTTTCAAAACACACAGTCCCTTGAGCCTGGAACCTAACCCAGACAAGAAAGCTCAGCTTGACTCCAACACTGCTTTGTGATGTGTACTCCTCTTTTTCAAGAGCTGGGCTGCAACAGCTGCTAAATACAGAGAAAGAGGGGGGAAACATTGCTATTAGAGTTTAGTTGTGCAAAAAGCAGATGTTCGACATGGATTGTATAAATGGACACACTTGGCACTCCAAGGCATCCTGGGCTTGTCGCTTGTGCTACCTTCACTAATTTTGCATAGTGAGGAGCAGCCACCAGATTATTTGCTGTCCTTTTTCCTCAAATCTCTGAAGCTCTCAAACCTGTTTGATGCTTAGAGCCATCAGATCCTGCTGGGCTCACTGAGCAGATTATGGGACAGCTTCTTGCAGGAAGCCCTCAGCTTCTCAAAGTGGGGAGGAAAACCAGCCAACCTTCTCTGTGGTAGAAAATCACATCCTTTGTGGGGCCAGGTTTGTGTAAGTGCTGAGACTTTAGCACCGGAATAGAGCAGGCAGCTTTTTTGACAAGTGCAGGGAGCTGAGGATAAGAAATTCCCTTGGGGCTACTGCCAGGGATGGGGACAGGTGGGGAGTCAGGGAGGGTCACTGTAGCCACACTGGGTGTTCACTGGGTGCTTCTTGCCAGTCTTGTCCCACTTGTGTCTTGAAACACAATTTCCCCCAGGAAAATTTGCTTTCTCCAAGTGTTTCAGTCTTTGAATACAATGACACACAGGTAGGGGTGCTGAACCAGGACACAGACAGAGGATTCTCCTCTCTCAACAGGTTAGAAAACCCTCTCATCTTCCCCAATTTTTTTGCTTCAAACATGACACACATTTTGCCCAGCAAGTTATCCAGAAAGCTTCAGGATCCTTAAAGAGCCCTCTTTTTTTATTGCTAATATTTCTGCAGATCTTTTTGATGAAAAAAAAATTGAGGCTGATATTTGTGCCAAATAACATCAAGATTCTGACTGTAGTCTCTAACACAGACAATTGAGATGATGACAGATGATGTTTTTATGCACCTTTAATCCCAGCTGAGACAGGGACTTTTTATTATATTTTAAAGAGTAATAGAAGACATCATAATTGTGCTCTTGCCCTTTAAGGAAGCTGTACTCAGAAAGTGCCCATGAATATTGAAGAGTTGTATGGATTTCAACATATTATTGTGTTTATCATCATTTAAAAGTGCTGTTCTGGTAACGAAGCTGAACTTCTGAATTCCAAAACTGAACCAAAAATTCTGAAATCTGAAATGCACTCCATAGAAACTGTCTTGGATATGTGCAGAAATTCAGAGATACAGATGGGAACTGAGGCTTTATCAAATTATTTGGCTTTCATTAGAGCTGAATAAATAGTAACACATGAAACCTAATTCTATCCAATTTCTTTGTTCTGGTAAATTACTACCTACGTCTGTAGCTTTTCTAGTTCCTGTCTTCCTAGAGCGGCAAGTGCTTTTTCCCTTTGGAGCATTTTGTTTAAGGATTTAACCCCTCTATTCCCCTTTTTCCCTCCCCTCAACAATACACAGATATTTCAAGAGAAGTGCATTTGGAAACAAGTATTTTTTGAATCAGCTTGGAGTACAGCTCCAGTAAAAATGGACTTTTTGGGGTTTCGATGCTTTTGGCATCCTTCACTTCCTGTAGCACGCTGGTAAAAGGAAGGTGTCTTTCCATTTGAACAGAACAGTTGTAGCGTGATGTAGAATGTTCCCTGCATTTCCACAGTAGGCCAGGCATTAATATTTGCACACTGGTTGCTGATGTGCAGGTGAACCCCAGGCTTTGCCTGTCAGTGCTGGGGGAAATTGATTCCCTGCCCTGAAATGCTGGTGCAGCTCTGCAGAGAACAGCCCCGGACACAGACAAACAACTGCAGAAAATATCCCTAATGTTAAATACAGTATAAAGAATCTGGTTTTCCCCCTCTTATTATTCCTATTGTTTTATTTCCAGCCCTCTTGCTAGTGGCTGCCTTTGTGGCACTTCAGCTGTGATTAGATGGGCGGGCAGGCAGCTTCCTCTAGAGCTGAAGCCAGCTGGGGGAAAAGACTGGCAAAGCCTCAACTCCTCGTCTACCCAGTGCCTCTACGGTGGAGTTTATTATCTCCATAGCTCTGTGACATGCCCAGCTTGCGTGAGCCAGGGCTCAGAGCACAAGTCAATATTCAGTAGGCAGAGCTCCCTTATTACTGCTCTGGTGCTATCCTTATTTTGATGTAGTCGTAACCTAAAAAACTGCCTAATAGCCAAGAGGCTGGGGGGAAGGGAGGAGGAGAGGCAGAGAGAGAGGGTCATCCACTTCTAATGCTGGAAACCCTGTGATAATCTGTTCCATGCATTCAAATGAAAATATGACTTCTTGGCAGAGAATAGCATTATAATGTAAAATCCCATATGCTGTTATACAGTATGTTGCAATCTGTTTTACTGCTGCCTCTATTCTAACGAGTGAATACTGCCAATAAAGCAATTGAAGATAACACTAATTGCTTATTTCTGTGATCCATAATTTTTATGACTGCCTTATAGCTCTTTAGTCAAATAGATGTTTTTTGGCCTCTCAGATCTAGAACTCATGTATTGTAGTGATTGAGGCTGAAAATCTGCATGCTGGCCTGAGAGGTTTTTCTAAGCTGATGAATAGCGTGTGTGTGAGAGGGAAATAATTGAAAAGTGTTAAAGAAAATAGAAGTCTTAAATCAGTCATAACAGGTCATAACACTGGATTCCGTCAATATTTTTTAATATAAATTGGCCTATTTCTCTGTGCCTCTTGCTTCTCCAGGATTGTCTTTGCTGTGGAGTAATCAGACACTGGTTTTCAAAAATAAAACTCCCCTAAGCTTTTCAGAGCAGCGGTGCCTGCCTGTGTGGTGTTCCA